>CAJQZJ010008952.1:1529244-1539244 GCA_907164525.1 Lophiomys imhausi
TGTGTGTGTGTGTGTGTGTGTGTGTGTGTGTGTGTGTGTGTGTGTGTTGATGACTTTGTGTGTATATGTATGTGTGTGTCTGTGTGTGTTGATGAATGTGTATGTATGTATATATATGTGTATGTGTGTGTGTAGATGTGGATGTGTGTTGATGGATATGTGTGTATATGTATATATATATGTGTGTGTGTGTGTTGATGGATATGTGTATATATGTATATATGTGTGTGTGTGTGTGTGTGTGTGTGTGTGTGTGTGTGTGTGTTGATGGATATGTGTGTCCATGGCATCTGACCCCTTTCATTGGGAGGTGACAAGTTTTCTGAAACTACTAAAGTTTATCCTGTTGTGCTGTCAGGCAGGAAGTAAGCTGTGTAAATATAGGAGTGAGAGATAGATACAGAGGGGTGAGAGCCTGCAATCATGGAGGAGCTCCAGAGGCTAGGGTGAGACAGTGTTCATGGTAACAGCCAAGGGCTGTGCCTGGGCTTCAATAAACAGCTGTCCCTCTTCTACCTGTTATTCCTAGAAGGGCAGGAATCCATATGGGGCAAGGTCCAGGTAGATGTTTGTGCAGCTTTGGTACTCATGATGTTGTAGGGGCCCCTGTGCCTTTGTCCCCAAGCCCAGTGTGGGTTGCAGAGACTGTGTCTAACAGCTGCATGAGGCTCTCTTGAGCAAGTGTTTAGTTGTTAGTTGGATCTGCATCTTTTCCCACAAAAGCCTTGGAAGTCCAAATGCAGTCTCAGCTGTTCGTTGTATTAATTTATGCTGTTAGTATTTACTTTACTTTATTCACTTGTCAGAGAGTACTTGGTTCTGGGAACTTGAAGGCTAATTTAGGACTCTATAGGGAGGCAAGGACTTACGGAGAAATGGGGCCTTTCTATAACAGGTAGAGCATTATATTCTGTGGTGTGGAGAGCACAAATTCCTAAATGATTGGAATTTCCTGCATTCCATTTTCCCTCTAGAAATCTGTGAAGCTGGAACCCACAGAATCCCTTTTCTCCGGATCCACAGCCTGCCACTCACTGCTGGCTGTGGGGTGACTGACCCTGCAGGTGCATGGATTTCCACAGGCTGAGTAAAGACGGATCCAGCCAGGCACCGTAGTATCCTGTGTCTGATGTGAATGTATCTTGAAGGCCCTGGCTGTTCTTGCTTCTGAGGCAGTCTTGCAATGCCTGCCGGCGATTTGGCTGCAGAGAGTGGCTCTTATCTCTTAATGCTTTAATACTCCCTGGCCCCGTTCCTCTTTGGCTCTCGGATCTGCTTCCTTGACAGTGGCCTTGCTTTCTCTCTGTCCTGGATGCAGGCAGAAGATCCAGTTCCAGCCAGGAGCAGCAGCTCTCCTGAGCCCACTGAGGATTCATACAGCCTGTGAGTGGCACCTGTCTCTCTGGCAGATAGGGGTTGTGTTCTAGCTGGCAGGACCTCCTTTGAGTGGCTGGGACAGCCCTGAGCCTGTGTGCTGTGGGGCTTGGCAACTGGCTACTCTGGCTTGTCCTATTTGAGCTGTGTGGAACGTGGGTGAACAGAGTGAAAACACAATGTGGAGTGCCCGTAGGAATTTTTCTATGAGTCACACGTTGAAATAACTATATTTTGGCTTATTGGGTTAAATAAAACACATTACTAATTGGACTGGGGAGGGAGCTCAGTGGTTAAAAGTGCTTGCCACGTAAACATGAGGACCAGAGTTGGGATCTCAAGATCTGGAGTAAGCGCCAGGTGGGTGTGGCAGTCTGCTGATAATTCCAGCATTGGAGGGCAAAGGCAGGGTTCCCAAAGGTGGCTAGCTAGACTGAGTTTGATCGAGAAACCCTGCCTCAAAAAGTAAAGTGGGAGAGTGACTAAGGAAAACTGACATCAAACTTCATATACAAGTGACAGGCTTTCATATACATATCCACTCTCATGCACCTACACATATGTGTTCATACATACGCATATGTGCACACCACATACATGCACACACAAAAAATAAAAAAAAACACGTTGCCTGAAATCAGTTGTGACAGTATCAGTACCCCCCTTTGCTGACATCTCCCCCTCCCATCTCCTATTCTTGCTTTTCTTCCTCAATCCTCTTTTCCCATCTTTTCATTTTCCCTCCTCCTCTCTCTCTTCCTCCTCCTATCAGGAAATACAAATTCACATATATAGTTGGCAATCTGTTTTCTTGGGCTGTGCTCCTGATGTGAAAGAACCAAAGGCGCTTGCTTCCGAAGAGGAACAAGCTTCCAAAGCCAATGACATTCTGACCAGGCCTGTCCCTCTGGAAAAAAATCACTTTCCCAGGGATGGCCAGGCCATGTGTTGGGTTCTGCTACTACATTTTCACTGATATTATATCTTGAGTGTAGTTGACACTGTGGATTGCCACCCAGGTTGTCCCTGACTCCTGCAGCTTCTATCATTAGAATTAAGCTACACAATTCAGCATCAAATTTGATTCTAGAGTTCAGTTTTTTTTTTTAAATGTGGAGAAATGTAGTTTTTCCCGTAACAAAATTCCTCAACCTTTGAAATATATCTGACCACCTCTTACCTTTGTCTGAGGTTAGTTGCCAAGTGTCCCAGTTTTTTGTTTTTGATTTTTTTCTCCTGCTGAGAATGTATTGTTATCATTCTGGTCTTCTAGTTTCAAATCAAATCAAGTGGTAGCTATTGAGGATTCAGGGTAGCTGGTGGGAGGAGTCCCGCTCCCCTGTGCCTGACTCCTGCATCCGTCCCAGTGTACTATACTTGTCCTGAATGCTAAGCCGTTATCCCAGACAGCTGCTCCATCACTCAAATCCACCGTCCTCCCATGACCTCTGTGCCGCTGACCTCCTTTCGGAGAAGATTCTTTTCCTCAGCATCTCTGTGTGTGCTTTCTTAGCTGCCCCATAATTTTTCTGCCTGCTGCTCTGAAGCTTGTGGCTTCGCCTGAGCGCTGTGCATTGGGCTCGTAGCAGACTCCTTGCCATCATTGGCCTGAAGTAAAAATCCTGGCTCCCCCTCTTCCTGTCCTATGTGGTGGCTGTATTTCCACCAAGAGTCAGGCCTCATGGCGTTCCCCAGGTGACTCTGACATAGTGGGGACAAACGGGAAGGAAGCCACCATGTGCCTCTGTTTCCTAGACTGGCAGAGAGCCAAGGTGGCTGAGCTTTGCCAAATGGGGTATTTTCAAAGCCTGGAAAGAAAAGTATTAGTTCTGAACTACAAAGAGACAGACCTGGGACTCATGTCAACACATATGTTTCATTGCATCAACAAAATAGAGCCCCTGTGGAGCCTGCTGAAGCCCATATGCAGTGAGATAGATCACATGATCCCTGACATGGGGTGGTGCTTAATGTTCAGGCTGGAGCTAAGGAGGCCCCAGGAATCTGGCACATCTCTGCTCTGAACATTGCTTTGTTCTTCCCAAACAGAGGGAAGCAGCTCAGATTCCTTGGCTGACAGAGCAGCTAGTGTGCTCAAGGGACAGACCCATGTGACAGGCACATTTAAAATTTTCTACCATAGGACCTCATAACCCAAACTTCCGTGTGTTGAACTCCCCCCCCCCCCCCCCCCCCCAGGCTGGGCCTAGTGGGGAATGATTGACATTCTAATACTTGGGAGGCTGAGACAGGAGGACAGCCATGAATCCAGGCTAGCTACAGTGTGAGTTCTAGGCCAACTTGGGCCTAGACCTTGCCCTGTCTCAGGAACTAAAAAAGAAAGGGCAGGTTGGAGGAAAAGGAAGAGAATCCGTTAAGATCACACATGAGGGGCTGAGGGTGTAGCTTAGGTGGCAGAATGCTTACCTATGTATTAAACCCTTGCCTCTGCCCCTGGATGTGCACACAACTGTAATCTCAGCACTCAGGAGGTGGAGACAGGAAGATGAGGAATTCAAGGTCGCCCTTAACTATATAGTGAATTTTCTGCATGAAACACTGTATAAAATAAAAGAGGTCTTGCTTGAAGGTCTATGTTGGTGGTTTTCAAAGCAGTGCGTCAGGTATAAACCAACTCCTAATGAGCTAATAAGAATAAGCACTTCAAGTTCACAGTCCTAGTGTGTATTGGTTTAATATATTTGGATCTTTCCTTGTCTGCTCTCCACAGTTGTGTTTATGCAGAAACAGGGTATAGTTACAGTGTAACTGTGGGCAGCCACAATAAAGACCTTGAGAGATAAGATAAAGGTTTTCTTGGTAAACAAGAAACCATTAGTGCCTAGAATTAAAAAAAAGAAAGAAAGAAATTAGCTCAAAGGAACTTCTTATTTTTTAAAGATAAACCAGCAGTCCTGTGGGAAGGAGGCGAAATGTATCATTTTGACTCAGTCAGAGAAATAAATCTCTTGGCCTGAGTTTGGGGAGGGGCTAGATTAAGGCTGAATGTATTATTTTTCTTTGTCATGCAGCCGCCCCAGAAAACAATGCAGAATGTGGAGAAAAGTAAATGACTTAATGCACAAATGCTTAGTGTTTTCATTTTCTTTTTTAAATGTAATAGCCCCAGTTGGAAAATATTTAAATGTGGTTAAATAAACATCATTCACTAATTAGATAAGATTTTTGGAAATTGTGGCCCTGGGAAAATGTTTAGATTATTAAGTGAAAATAATTGTGAGGCAGTATTGTATGTAAAATATGGTTTATCAACATGGAAAATATGCCAAGGGAAATACTCATAACTCACAAAGAACATCACTTCCTTTTTTTTTTTTTTTTCCTTTTTTTGGTTCTTGACTTTTTAATTGTGCTTTTGCAGTTGGCTCTCTGGTCCTTGCTTGGGTCAGCCAACGGTGGACTGAAAACACTCAGGGCAGGATCTTTTCCTTTCCTGAGTATGCCTAACTTAGCATTGCTACAGAGATGAACACTGAATACTGTGTTAGGCAGCATATGTAAAGCAGGAGGGTGTATAATGTATGGGAGCTTGGGCGTGGGTTCTGTCATCAGTGATAGGAAGGGAGACACCCGTTCTTTGTCTGTATGCAAGGGCCTGGAGTGCTGCTTTTCCCTTAGGAACTCTAGGCAAGACCAGGGTTCTTGGCTTCATAGATCAAGGCAAATGATACCATGGTGAACCAGGATGAAGCAGGGCTGGGGATTTAGCAACAGACAGTTTAAATGCAGATCTCAAGCACAAATAGATGACTGAATAGTAAGTAGAATCACACCAGGAGGATGAAGGTGGGCTTGTATAGGGCAAGTCAGAAGCAGGTTTCTATATGATGGGTGAGCATATGAGCATAGCATTTTTTTTTTTTTTGCTTTGGTGCTGATTAGTTTTGTTTGTTTGTTGTGTTTTTGTTGTTATTGGGTTTTTTGTTTTGTTTTTTGTTTGTTTGTTTTGTAACTTGACACAATTTAGTGTCATCTGGAAAGACAGAACGTCAATGGAGGAATTCCCTCCATCAGGTTGGTCTGTTGGCAAGTCTGGGGTATTTTCCTGATTAATGATTGATGTGAGAGAACCCAGCTTACTGTGGGAAGCTTCTCGTGGGCAGGTGATCTGGGCTTCTACAAGAAAGCAGGCTGAGCAAACCATGGGGAGCAGGTCAGTCAGTAAGCAGCATTCCTTCATGGGCTCTGCTTCAGTGCATGCCCTGAGAGTCTGCCCCGACTTTCCTCAATGACGGGCTGTGAACTGGAAATCTAAGCCAAATAAACCCTTCCCTTGCCAAGTTGATCATGGAGTAGGTCACAAAACAGGAAGAGAAAAAGGATCACTCTCCAGTTACATCTCTAAAGGTTGCTGAGGCCGCCTTGCTTCCCTTTTGCCCAGGAGGGCCACTTACAGAAGGGGAGATGGTCAAGGGTAGTCATTTGGAAATAGAGGTGTGAGGTAGATGTACAGACATCATTTAGATTTATGACAAAGATCAGGAACAGGAGCTCAAGGGTGATGTTACCTGGGCTCTTGGTAAGCACACTTGGCTCACAGATCTTGATAGATGTCCTATGGAAAACATAAGTTGTCTCCGTGGGCAACTTGGGCTTCCTGATGTTCTCCAATGTGGTCAGTAGGACCAGCCAGCTGGGGGTCTTTCTCACTCTTTCCAACATCATCCTTCCTGCCTTCCTCCCCTGCCTCAGCTCTGCAGAGAATGCTATTCTATGTAAGGACTGGAGCATCTGTAGATGTTGGTGTCTCTGAGAAGGGGCAGATGCTGGGCTGTCATTGGCATGATCCCAAGCAGTGACTATATTGCATTCCATAGTGAAATACATTATTTTAGTTTAAAATGCTATGCAAATTGTAAATTGTACTTTATTTTGTATGCATGTGTATGTATTTGTGTGTGTGTTTGTGGTGTGTGTTTGTGTGTATGTGTGTGCAAGTGTGTGTACATTTATGCCACAGCATGCCTGTGGAAGTCAGATAATTTGCAGGAGTCAGTTCTTCTACCATGTGATTTCTGGGACTTGAACTCAGGTCATTAGGCTTGGTGCAGATGCCTTTGCTCACAGATCCATCCTGCCAGTCCCCCACCAAGAAACTTTTAAATGTAAATTAAGGCTCACTCCAACCCATATATTGTGTAATTCCACACATGACAAGCGCTTCAGCAGATGAGCCAGAGGTCCAAGATAGGCGTTTTGCTGTGGTGGTTTAGAGAGAAATGAATAATAGACCAGGAAGGAACCCTCCTGTTACTAAACTAAACAATGCAAACGTCAGCACTGGCTCAGAAGGGCTGCTCATCGGCTCCCGTGTAGGTCAGGCCCCTGCAGATCTGCTTCAGATGGTAAACCTCAGAATGGAGTCAGTGGCCTGCAGAGTCAGCATGCATGGCCCCTCTCAGTATGGCAGCTGTGGTCAGGGATTGTGCAGGATGAGGCAAGACAAGGTCAGAAAAGCGTCTTGCCCAAGCCCTCAGCCCTAGTGGGACTTAAGTGGAGGCCTTTGACTTCCATAATTGTTCCCAGTTTGTTCAACTATTTGGTGATAATGGTTACTTTATTCATGGGGCTCCTTTGAGGACTGAAGGCATCATGCCTCTGAAAATGTAAAGATAGACATTAAAGGACGATCCAAAAAGTGAATCTAATAATAACTCTTTGTGGGAAAGTATGAGACCTTCTCATCCCCGGCAATGGAGAGAGCTTGGGCCTGGAGTTGTAGCTCAGTGGTAGAGTGCTTGACAAGAATCTATAGGCCCAGGCCCCATGCTCAGCACTGCATAAAATGTGCAAATAAATAAGAGAAATTAGAGACTGCTAATTATTTTCTTTTTCAGCAAAAGATGGAAACACATAAATGAATAATACTCTATTCTCTCCTTAATTATTTTCCCTTTGAACATCATTTTGTGTTAAGATTGCAGTGATGCCTGTAGCCCATGAAATGATTGTGTGTGTGTGTGTGTGTGTGTGTGTGTATGTGTGTGCGCACCAATGTTGTTTTTTTTTTCTCTCTCTCTTGTTTTGTTTATACAGTGATTCTTTCTCATAGTGTCTAGGGTAGCCTAGACATCTCCAGACTTAGGGCTTTCCTGGGTAGCTGTTGGTTACTGGTTTTGGTTGTGAAGCAGCTCACTTGGTATGATTTCTTGGTCCTTGTATTCATTTATTTTATTTATGTGCAGCTTATGGTTGAGGATGCTTTGTGAGAGCCAGACTTCAGGTGAGAGGCTATGGATCAAACAGATCAAGTTGATTGTTGATGTTGTTCAGATCTTCTTCGTTTGATTTGTTTTTCTGCCTGCTGGATTTGCCCATTTAACACCCATGGATGGTGTTAAATCTCTATTTAAAGCTGCTTCTCCTCTGTAGTTTTATCAGCTTTGCCTTATGTGTTTAGGCGCACTGTTATTGTGTACATTTTTTTTTTTATGTCTCTGGTAGAATTTGGATCTGTATTTTGCAGCCCAGCAGTTCTTGTTCTGAGCTCTTGTCATTCAGTTTTCTTTTGATTACTTTTAGCATGGTGCATTTTTCTCCACCCCTTAACTTTTAATCTGTTTCTTCAGCTTTTCAGTGAGTTTCTTACAAATAGCGCAATGTACAGCTGTATTTTTCTTTTGTACTCATTCTTGTACCAATATTTTAATATAATATTTTCTTTATTTGAGAATTTCATAAATATATACAATATATTATAAATATATTCTCCCCTCATACCTTCCTTTAATCCCTCCTGGGTCCACTCATACCCTCATCCCCTCCTAACTTTGTGCTCTCTATTTTTTTTTTTAATTTAACAACCCACAAAATCTAATTTGTGCTACCCATATGCTCCTGTGTGTGGGACTATCCACAGGAGCATTATAGACCTATTAGGGACCACTCCCTTAAAGAAAATGAACTCCCAATCCCCCAGAAGCCATCTTTGTCATCTCCTCAGCTAGATGTGGGGGCTCATGAACCCCTTCACCTTCCATGCTGAAATGTTGACTGGCTTGATCTTATGCTGGCAGCCACAGGGGCTCTGAGTTTCTGAGTGCAGTAGTCCTGTTATGTCAAGAAGACACTGTTCTACTCTAGGCCTCCCCAGACTGGCTCTCACAGTCTGTTTTATGTCTGTTTGTTGCCCTGAACCTGCGAGCAGGGATATAGATATCCTCTCTGTAACCAAGAACTGTACTGACCATAGCTCTCTTCACCTTGAGGGGTTGTGATTTCTGCATCAACTGCCACCCACTGCACAAAGTAACTTCTTGACTGAGGGATGAGGACTGATAACCCACATCTTTTAACTGATCTTTTCAGAACATTCACGTTTAAAGTGGTTTTTTGATATGGTTGCCCAGCAGCTGTAATGCCTGTGGATAGCTGTTTTCAATTCACTGTTTCTTGTTCTTCAGACTTGCCTGCTTGCATATTTATGGGATTGCTAGGCTGCCACTTCAACTAGTCAATCGATCGTACCTTACAAAAACAAACATTTTCAGTGATGGTCCTGTAGTGTGAAGTCTAGATTTCTAAAATAAGGTCCCTTTCAGAAAGCACTCTGCCACCACATTGCATAGCAAATAGCCCTTGGGACAGCATCCTTCCTTCCTAGCTCCAGCCCCTGGGAAAGGTCATAGCTGTGACTCTGATTTCACTTCTCTACACAGGGTTTATAATGTGGTTTCATCATGGGACCTCATCTTCTGAGTGTTCTAAGAAGCCACTGTTTGTGATGATAGGAGTAATGACCCTTCAGGTTTCCACTCAATGAACCTGCTGTCCTTGGTCTCTGATTATGTCACCCCCTTCCCCACCAGTGTCCAGTCACAGTGTCCTGCTGTGATGATGGAGACAACTCATGTCCCACAAAGCTCAGAGAGCTTCTGTGTGAGGCTGGGCTGTTTTAGAGTTTTGAGAATTGACCTTCCAATCTGCAATTGACCTTAGAGACACCCCTGTTCTTCTGGCTTTGAACTTAACATTGTCGCTTCAGAATAACTCTGAGCACTTTTACATCATTGAGATGTTTAGAAGGCTTTTTTGAACCATCACTTTTTCCTCTGTTAAGTGGACAGTAATTATCTGCATAATCTCTGTGTGGACAGTTTCATCTTCTGTCATCTGTAGGATTAGATATAACTGATTTAGAGCCATTAGACACACAGATAGCCTTGTAGAAATGTAATGGATGGCCTTGATGGAACTTTCCCAAGAAATATGTCATTTCAATTTTAGCTTTTAAACAAGAGCTACAAAAGGAGCCAGGCTTAAAGGGTTAGATTCTGTTTGTATGACCTCTCCAGAAGATACAAGACTAGTGGTACATGCCAGAAATGACTGGTTTACTGTGTGAGAGAGCTGAGGGGTTTTATTTTAGATTAAAACATATATATTTGCTTATTTATTGGATGTGTGTGTGTGTGTATTGGGGGAGGGTCTCCTTTACAATGAGGGTCTTGGGCATCAAACTCAGTTTACCAGGCTTTCTGGCAGACACCTGTACCAGCTGAGCACTCTCAATGACCCTGAGGGCATTTTGGTGATAGTGTAGCTATATGATCCTGTGAAATAACTAACCACATTAACTCATAAACTCTAAAATAATTAGTCTTAC
>CAJQZJ010008952.1:1540372-1556614 GCA_907164525.1 Lophiomys imhausi
GTGTGTGTGTGTGTGTGTGTGTGTGTGTGTGTGTGTGTGTGTGTGTGCGTGTGTGTCTGTAGATGGCCGTGAGCAGTAAAAAGAAAAGAAAGAAAGCCCTGTTTGTGGGGCCAGAAATGCAAGGGAATTAGGCCCCATTCTGTGGGGTTTTAATCATAGTTTGTGGTATGTTATACCTGGCATATATGATCCTTTGTCAGACAAAAGAAAAATGAGTAGTGGGTGAAGTTTACTGTGCCAAAGATTGTTGGCCTCTAAAAACCTAAGACAGAGATTAATAGTTCCAAAGAGGAGCAAAGTGAAGAGTAAATTCCCTTTTGGATTAAAATGATCACCCATGTCCATTCTTTTTTTCTCTGGTGTCCTCTAGAAATGCTGTATGAATTCAATCTTGCTCGCGAACGCAATGTGATTATGGAAATGTTTTTCATGTTGTCCTTTTATTCCCAGGTGTGTCTTAGACATCGTCCCATACCAGGACATGGAGGGCTACCTCTTTCTCACTCGTGGGGATGGCATCCTGTTAATGATTCAGCTTGTTATCCCCATTTAAATCTTCCAGTGTTTGCCCCTACAATGGCTCCGAAAACTGAAACACCACACTTCATCTTTGCTCCTCCTGCATGAGGGTAGCCTGATGTTGTTCCGTCCTCTAACTTCCTAAAGGACCTTGGGAATAGCCTTGGCCACACTGATTGCTACTGGTACCCTGTGTCTCTGTGAGTTGGCATTAGAGGGTGAAGTACATCCTCAGACTTCTGTTGTATGTTTCTCTGGCGCTGAGGCTCAGGTGAGCTCTCAGCTGTCTCCTGATACATAGCCACATGCAGTTCTTCTGTCTGGCCCAGAGGAGCCTAGGGACCCCATGCTTGCACCTGCCTGGATCCTCATAGGTGTGCATGTGGTGTGAGGGGTGCTTTGCTACCCACAGCTCAGATGCCCTACTTTTCAAAACAAAAGCATGGAAGCATATTTGGCCTTTCCTCCTCCCTTTCCTTCCCACTCCCCCATTTTCTCCTCCTCCTCTCTCCCTTCTTACTACTCATTTTCTTCCCTTCCTTCCTCCTCCTTCTCCTCTTTAACTCCCTCAGTTCTCTCCCTCTCTCCTCTTTCCTTTCTCCCTCTGTTTCACCCTCAGTCTATCCTGCCTCCTCCGTTTCCTTCCTTCCCTCAAGATCTCCCTCCTGACTTCCTCTCTCCCCTTTCTTTCTCTAAGTCAGTTGCTCCTACAACTCACTTGAGAGCACATCTGGCTTTGGCTCCTCTAATCACTATGCTGTTAGGACTCCCCTGAACCGCCCACACCCACCCTCCTGAGCAGCTGTCTTTATGCCTTTCTTCCATTTCAGTCAGCCCTTATCATCCTTCAGAGACTACGAGAGAGACCTCTGTAAATAGCAGCACCCTTCCCACATAAGGCTTGACTTTCCTGTATTGCGACCCAAACGTGTGCACATGGGCGTGCTCACATATGTGTGCAAACACGGATGCACGTACACCGAAACTACAGAGGTCTAGCAGGCCTGTCCCACGGCTCCACAGGGCAGCAGATTGCCATCTGCAAAGTTTATTCTTGTGAATCTAATTCAAAATGAAATTGGAAAAGAAAACCCCATAATGTTTGTAGTGAGTATGGCTTTGTGTTGAGCTGCTATGGATATCCCGGGCCACGTGCGGTTCCAGAGCTGTGGGTTGGGTGTGCTGGGAAAGGTGCCAAGTGATGATCCCAACTTTGTATTCTCCTCACAAACCTGGTGATTTTAGTGATTGCCTTCATTTAATAAGGCGTGATCACACATAACCCTTTTACGTAGAGATGTGCACATACCTCATGAAAGGAATCAGTGAGATCATTTCTCCATATTTTCTGTATAAACTTGGCTGTGTGGGGGCTTTTATGCCTTGTGATGGCATCCATGTTCATATGAAGGAGTGAACTAAATGCTATTGGGATTGCTTGCTAGGATATGAGACGTCTCACTCAGTACTTTATTAGATTTACTTTTTGGGACAAACCAATGAATTTTGTTAATTATTAAAAGGTACATGGGTAGACATGGGGTGCCATTCTGTGCAGAATTCGTAAGTGCAGGGACTTCCTGCTCGTCTCTGCCCCAGTCACACCTGCTTGTGTCTCAGCAGAAGTCCAAGTACAGGAGGGGACAGAGAGTGTGACTAACATATACATTGTTGGTATCTGTAGAAGGGGCATGAAAAAATGGCAGGGCTCATTGGGGCACACATGGAAAGGACTGAGCACCCACAGGCTGGCTCATGCTGCTGGGTGAATGAGGCTGGATACTCCAGAGTCACAGTTCTTGCCTGGGAACTGTGTGCTGGAACATGCATGACAAACAGCCAACGGAGAGGCACTTGCAGTTTAAAGAAAAAAAATAATAAAACCTTTGTTAAATCAGTGAGCAAATAGAAGATAACTTAACTTTTACCACCATTAATAGTGTCAACGACAATTTACCTTTAAAAATGCAAATGAGGGGCTGGAGAGATGGTTCAGTAGTTAGCACTGACTGCTGCTCTTGGAGAGGCCCAGAGTTTTGCTCTCAGCACCAGCACTGTGCTGCTCACAACTGCCTGTAACTATAGCTCTGCAGAATTTGATACCTTATGTAGTCTCCGTAGGCACATGCACATACACACAGACACACAGACGCATACCTGTGCATAAATAACAAAATGCATTTAAAATGCAAATGATTCATCACTGTAGAAGGCATCCTGTATACGGCACATGGTTTTTATGCTCTTAGTTATACATAGTAACAGGGTTCACGGTGGCATTTCCACACGGGTGTATAATATATTTTTATTAGATTCACCCCAATTCCATCGCTTGTTTCCTCCCATTCCCACCAGTCCCCTTCTCCCTGATCTCCCTTCTTCCTCCAGGTCTTATTTGTGCCCATTTTTCCAGGGCAGATGCAAACAGGCTTTGTGACTGTGAGCTCTAGGAATGAGGGAGTCAGGGGGATTTGCAGCCTGAGAGGTTGAAGGTCAGACATATCGAGCTCCTAGCTCAGAGCCCAAGCAGAGAGTTTTGCAGCTCAAAAGTCCTGTCACCAGTGTGCTGTCTGAGCAGGGTTGTCGCTTTCGGGCTGACGGTTGCAATGCTATTTCTAGGCTCTTCTTATGTGGGCACACCAGCAGAAAGGTGGATCTCTAGAAGGAATATGTTGTCTCTTCTCTGAAGAGTCCTAAGTTACTGCCAAGTGAAGGCAGAGAATAGACCAGCAGCCTAGCCGTGGCATTTTCTGGGATAGCTGTAGTGAAGCTGTTCAAGGTCGGCTGCATGCAAGTGAGAGGCTTAGGAGTGGGGTTGGGGCTCTCTGCTGGGGAAACAGTGATTGTTGAAGCCACAGCCTTGAGCAATCTGCTCTTGAGTGTTGCCAGAGAAAGAAATATTTGCATGTGGTGTGGACAAAGCCTGATGACCAGTGTAAGGGAAGAGAGAAGGATACACTAAAGAGACATGGGCCTGTCTACCAGGATGATTCTTACTCCCTGACACCTACAGGACTCCTCTCAAAGCCCTCACTGAAGGGACCAGGAAGCGTTTTCAGGTGGGAGCAGGAAACGACTGCTGGTGGTCTGCGTGCCATGACCACAAACCTATCAGTACAGCATTCAGTGTTGCAATCCTGGTGAGCAAAGCCATACTTGAATAAGAGCAAAAGATTTAGAAATTCTCGTGCAGTCTTATCTTATATTTCTGCTTCTTCCAGGAGCTTTTGCTTTCCCCCTCTCCCTCTCACCCTCCCTCTATCCCTCCATTCCTCCCTTCCTCCCTTCCCATTTAAACTCATAGTCTCCCAGATCTGTCATTCACATAGCATGGAAGTCACCATCTTAGAGTCCCCATGCAGGGGTTTGGAGCATGTTTGCAGATGGTCTTGGCGCCTGTCTTCATAACCTGATTCCAGAATGGTTTCAGTAGTCTCTAGTAACCCACATCCATGCAATGAGTCTCAGCAAACCTAGCATTTTTCTTTTTCTTTCCATGGATTTGCCTATGGGGACATTTTGAATATGAGTGGTTTCATAGAATGAAGAGCTTCTGTGCCCAATGTCTTTAACTTAGTGTAGTGTGTTCAAGACTGACCTTATGTCTGGGGAAATGGATCAGTGGGCAAAGTGCTTGCTGAGGACTCAAGTTCAATTCCCCAGAACACATGTGAAAACCCAGACATGGCTCCTGCAACCCCAGTGCTGGGAGGCAGACAGAAGGATCCCCGGGCTTACTGGCCCCCAGCCTAGGCCAGATGGTGAACTTCTGGGTAAGTGAGAGACCTTGTGTTAAAAAAAAAAATAAGGCATGATAATGATTTAAGAAGGAAATCCCAGTATCAACCTCTGGTCAGCATACCTATCTGCACAGGTGAGCATACCTACATGCACACGCACATGCAGATGTACATGCACAATTATCTGTGTCTTAATATGAATCAGTACTGTAGTTTCTTTCAGGACCAAGACAACTGCGTGGTCATGCAATACACCAGTTAATGGAGATATGGGTTGTTTTCACCTATAGCCTAATGTGGATTATGCCACTTTGCTCATGGATGTGCAGGACTTAGAGTGTAGCTGCCATTCATTCATCTCAGGCACTTCCTGGGTCATAGGCTACCCTTAATTTTAATCAAGAACTTCAAAGTATTTTTGAAGCAGGCCTCACTGCTTTGCACTCCCAGCAGCCCTGTAGATTTCTCTGCATCCCATTTAAGACAGTTATTGTAATTACTAATGGAGAATATGTGCCCACACTCATTCTATTTCCCATGGCTCTTATTTCTCCTAATTCCATTTTGCTCATTATGCATTCTTGAGTTTTGTTTTTTGGTGCTGTTTTTCTTGATGGAAAGAGACTTTCCATTGAGTGTCTATAGAGACCAACACTAACCATATCCTTGTGAGAACCCTTTGGGACAGAGCTGGGTGGCTGAGGACTAGAGGATGGTCTTTGACTATGGATTTATCTGTTAACTTCTTTGTGGGATTTTTTTTTTTTTAACCTAGTGAACCACCGTTACTTCTCTAGTGAACTGTGATGTTACACTGATGCTTAATGTGACAGGTTTTCAGGCAGCTGTTTACCCAGCATTCCTTTGGGCTTGTAGGAAGATCAGTGTCAGTACCTTGGTCCTTAGCATCCTGGTCTTGCTGTCCTCCTGCTATTCTTGTGCTGATCTCTCTCCATTCTCTTGTTTCCTAGGTGCTTTGTGCTCTGCTGAGTCTGCTATACACAAGGCTCCCTTTCTCAGCTGGGTGGACCCTTAGTACAGAGACCTCTTTCTTCTACATAGTAGAAGGGGCACCTGAATGCTCTTAAGAACTGTAGGACCCCAAGACCTGGCTGGAAGATACCACCTAAATCCTCACCTCTGCCCTTCTGACAGGTACCTTTGGACTCCAGAAAGAAAGGCTTAGAGAGACCTTCCCTTATTTCTTTCTCACTATCATCCCAGACCAGTGGCAGGGACAGTTGGCACTGAATATAATTTTCTACTCATTAAGCCATGACATAGAGGTGAATTCCTTGCAAGGCTCTCCTGGATGAATTTTAAGGAATGTTACAGATGCAGACTGTTAAATTTATGCTTTGTAACAGATCTCTCTTTGGCTGCTTATTTTCACTGTGTGAGGCTGATGTTGCTACTCTCATGCTGGAGCTTAGTGACAGGTTCAGAAGGCGCTTGTCACTTATGTGACTCATTTAGGGGGGGGTCTCCTGTGTTCATTCACACTCTGGCAACATAAGGAATAAGTTCTCATGTGTGCCTGGTGTTCTTATAACTCAAAACTTGCATCAGCACAGCAGCACCAGGGCTGGCTCTCCCGCTCTCTGTCAGGCAGAGGTGTGAAGACAGGGTAGGAACAGCCATGGGGAGACTCCGTGTACAGCTGTTGGTTTGAGGAAGTAAATTATGATAGCTGACAAGACACAGATAAAGAGAGAATAAAATATAGGGATAGCTTTGTAAGTACTCATATAGCAGTTTTTGCAGGTGAAAGCTTTTTAAACAGGTGGGATTTGAACTCAGACTTCAAGGAGCTTACAAGCTTTAGCTACTTAGCACCTGGGCAAAAACATTGTTGAGGGATCCTGAGGTCACCAAAGTCTGAAAGAAATGCATCCTGGTAGCTTTCAGGTGTTCTATGGAGGACAGGGTGTCTCGAATGGAGCCCGGGAAAGCCACAGTCAAGCTGAGTTCAAAGGTGGCAGGAATTTGGGTTCTCTAACATGATGGCCATTCAGGGATTTCATGTTGCATTATGGGAAACCTGTGCAGTTTTATTTAAGTAGAGGAGGAAGGGAATCTGCATTCCACCTTATAGACTCATTTTGGTGGTTATGATAGGAGTAGACACAGAGGGTGAAGGGCAGAGATAGAATCTAGGCGGTTGTCCCTGAGACCACTAGTAGAAATCCCTGTGGCATCAAGAAGATACACAATGGCAGTGTGTTGCTCAGGCACAGAAGAAGTGGAGAAAAGTGGACACTCACTGCGTATATCTTAAAGATGGATCCCATAAGATCTCATTAGAAAAATGGAAAGGCATATGAAGATACTGAGTATGTCTTCACACAACTGGCCAGAGAGGGAAAGGACTGACTGGAGAAGGTTCAGACTCAGGAAAGGGCTAGGAAATTCCTCTGTAGACATGTTGAGTCTTTGATGGTTACAGGACACACCAGTGTGAATGTTGTGCTGGCCATTATGCCCAGAGCCTATGCTAGGAGGTTAATCTGCACCGAGGTGGAATGAGTGGGATTCTGACCAGTGGCTGGTGCCTGAAGTCATAAGCTATGAGATTCCCGGTGAGGGAATATTTTAAAGGTTAAGCTGTGCGACCTTCTAACTTCACGGAGAGCATGAGTGGAGGGTTGGCCAGGAAAGGAGACCTAGAGGAGATGGCAAGGAATGAAGGGCACGCAAAGGCTGGCCACTTGAAGGCGTTTTCAGAAGGAATGACCAAGGAGCTGTGTCCAGGTGCTCATGGGCCCGGTGAGGTGAGGAGAGATGGATGCTGGGGTCTGAGCCATCTGGGTCACTGGTGGTGTTGGTCTAGTGGTTTGGTCTCATGGCTGTGATGAAGCTGGAAGGAAGGATGGAGACCTTTAGGAACCACTTTGAGCAGCTTTACTGCAGGAAGAGCAAAATTTGTGATGCAAAGGTCAGAAGAGTTATTTATTTTTAGTTGGAACCAGTGTCCCCAGCCTGCGTGCCATTGGGAGTGTCTGAGTCTGATGACATCATGGGCATGCAGCAAAGAGGCAGCCACTCTCGTCTCTGGCCCAGGAGACACGGGGCTTACTGTGGGAAGGCTGTGTGGTGGATATGTGGCTATTATGTGGTCCTGGGACGAAGAAATCTACTGGCCTGCAGCTGTGTTTGTGATCTAAGAAACAGGTCACCCACTCTGATGGCTAATATTGACTGTCAACTTGACGGGCTCTAGAATCACCCAGGAGACAAATCTCTGGGCCTTTCTGTGAGGGGATTTCTAGGTTGGGTTGACTGAGACAGGTGAACTTATTCTAAATGTGGATGGTGTTGTCCCATGGACTAAGGTCTTGAAGTAAACAAAAGATGAGAGCTGATGGAGCACCAGCATACCTCTCTCTCTGCAGATGCAGAGGCAGTGTGATCAGCTGCCTCACACTCCCGCTGCAATGAGCTGAACTAAACCTAGATGGCCCCGCTGGGGAACTGGAGGCACACTGTAGCTCATGAATTGAGTCTCTGTTTGGCTAAACATAGAGGGACAAAATGAGAGAGACTGAAGCTGCTGGCATGAAGGACAGATGAGGAGTCTGCTCGCGGTGGGGCTGAGACCCCACAGAACGAAGGCTGGTGATGGGGCCTTAAGGGAAGGTCCATAATCTCGGAGTCAGGGACTTAGAGGAGGTGAGTCTGGGCACCAGTGGCCCTCTGAGTGATGAGGGAACTGGGACTCTTGGGTTGTTTGCACAAGTAAAAAAAGTCTCTGTGGTACCTTTTCTGAGCCCCAGAAACTCAGGCCTTTTTCTGTCCCGTGTTTTCCTTGTCTGTTCTTTAAAAGGGTCTGCTTGAAGTCTTCCTATACCCACCTTCCACATACCCATGTTCCCAGTTTGCTCTTTCGAGGACTTGGGGACTGATAGCTGATATGTCACTGAGGCATTTCTTTGTCCAGTACTATGACCAGGAGCATGGTGGCATCACAGGTGACTTTTCAGGTGATATTCCCGCTGTCCACCTCTCCCTTGGAACACAGCATTGTTAGCTTTTATATTCTCATTCGCATTGTGGGATCATTGCAGTCCTATCTGCAAGGAACTTACTGGTCCAGAGAAGCAGACTCTCCTAGCTGTGGGGATAACCATCAGGGAGCAGACCAGAAAGCTTTCCAAGGCTGAGCAGATTCTGCATTTGGTGCAGCATCTGCCCATAGCCACTTTTGGACATTTGTTTAGGAATCTGCCTCAGATTCCAAAAAGTATGAAATGGCTTCATTTGGAGGGAAAAGAAAAAAAAAAGGAAAGAAAAAGAAAAAAGAAGAAAAAACCATTCAGGCTACTAAAGAGACCAAAATATCAGAAAATGACATGGTTCAGATGCTTCCAGATGCCCTCAGTTCACAAATCTGGCATGGAAGTAGTGGGGGTGGGGGAATATGTATAAATTTCTGTTTTTTGTTCTGATTTGTTTTTCCCTTCCTCCAATTTGGAACATAGCCTTCATTTTAAAAAGGGATGGGAGAAATCTGACAGAAAAACTTTAGCAGGGCCTTGGCTGTGGGAACAACTGGAATCCAGAGAACCACATCTGGTTATACCAGCTCTCTGCTGCTGTGCTATGGGCTTCAGAACCGACAGGGCCAAGGCAGCTGAGGGCCTCCAGCTAAGAAGGCAGGTCTCACTGGCCTGCTTCCATGGGCTCAGGGGCATTGACCTGGAGAAATGAGATTATCATTTTTTTTGAGGCAGGGTCTCTCTTAGGGTCTCTTCTTAATATGAAACTCGATGTTCCAGTTAGGATGATGGCTGGCCAGTGAGCCCCCGGGATCTACCTGTCTCTATTCCCTAACACTCAGGTTACAGGCACACCATGCCCAGATTTTTGTGGGTATTGAATTCAGCAAGTGCCTTCACGCCAAGTGCTCTTGCCTACTGAGTTGATTCTCCACCCTTCTTGTGGTTCTTTATGTAACTTGATTGGGGGGGACTTTGTGAGACACACCTACAGATATACACAGGATAGTGGTGGCACATTTGAGTGGGTTCATTGGAAGCAGTGAGCTTGTATCCCAGCAGCAACCTGAAGAGCAGGAGAAGACACAGAAGGAGAAGCAGGGGCATGTGCTGAATGAAGACTAATGTGTGATTTTAAAAGTACAGTTGCTTGTATTATCCCCTCAAGACCAACAGTGAAGTTTCATAGACACACATCACATTTACAGAAGTACCACTCTGCCTTCTCTCATATTAGCTGCCTAAGTAACTCCCCACTTTAGCTCAATTTACTCATGCTGCATTAAATATAAATAGGAAAGCCATTAGGTTTTGGCCTCATCCTGTGCTTTTGAGTGGATACCATAATTCAATCATTGCAACCTCATTTTTTAAATCCTGACTTTATTGGGTATAATCATCATTGTGTCAGTTGTGTCTTATATGTATTTCTCAGTGTTTTAGAACCTCCACGTCCTGTGTACGTATTATATACATAGAATATCTAACGAAACTGAAACATTTAGGTTCAAAACCTAAGTGGGACTGGGCTGTTTCTGATAGAGTACAGCTATAACTGATAGGTTAGAACATAATCCTTTTCCATTTCCATAATTCCAGCAATTGATCAAAACAGCCAAAAGGTCCTCACCAGCATATAATTAAATAATTATTATAATAAAATTACAATCACATGCTGATTTCCACCCCCCCCAAACTTCTTTCTACAAATGTGGACCTAAACAGTTTGTGTTAGGAGAGAAGACATGGATGCAATTGAGGTATTTATGTATTTCCCATGTAGCCTTTTGATATGTTCCAGCTTCATTTCTGTTGCTATGACAAAACATTCTGACCAAAAACAGCTTAGGGGAGAAAAGGGTTTGTGTCAGCTTGCAGGCCACGGCCCATCACTGAGAGAAGTCAGTACAGGAACTCATGCAGGGGCTTGAAGTGGAAACCGTGCACTCCTGGCTTGTTGTGGGGGTTCTGGTATCTAAACACAGGTCCAGTGCTCTTCCCCACTGAGCCATCTCTCCAGCCTGTGTTCTAATTTAGTCCTATTGTTCCTTATAGATATAGATATAACCCGGCCACTCTCCTGTCATAGTCACATGGGTTATTGTCAGTTGGCTGTCACAAGCCCACTACTAGTAATACTTCTGCATATCTCTCTCCCTCGCAAGTGCATCTTTTCCTTGATCAAATACCCACAAAAGGTACCTACCTGTGCCTAAGAGAGGTGCACTAATGCTCAGATACAAGAGACCATCATGGCAATTTCCTAAAGCATGCTGAACTCTACTCTCTTGCCACCAGAAAGCCAGTCTCCTTTAAAACTGTGCCTTAAAAATCCTCCCATCACTTAGCACTGTGGGGCTTGTTATTTTTACCCAGTTAATGGTGATGTGACTCTGGCATGACAGCTCACACCTCCACACTGCACCCTCCTCAGTGTTAATGGCCATTGTGCCCCATTGGTCTCCTTTATCCTTCAAGCTGTATTTTCCCTCGCAGACTGAAAAAGCCGGAGTTCATATATTCCGAAGATTTTTGTTCATTTTGTGTGCTAAAAATAGCACCTCCCAGTTTGTGCCATTGATTTTCATTTTCTGTGAAGTGTCTTTTTGATGACCACATATCCTTGGCTGCAGCACACAGAATCTTATCTTTGCCTGACAGCTAAGGCTGTGTGCCCAGGATGCTCCTCTGTATTCCAAGGTCTTAAGTTAATTCTTTATGTTTTCTTTGGGTAGTTTTGTGAATTATTGGGCGCTACTTTGTGTGGGGGATATTGCAAACTGACATGGTTTTTTTCTATGGGAGACAAACAGCACCCATGATTCTACCCATCAGTCCCCCCTTTGCTCCACCAATCTTGATGACGTGCACACTCTCCCATGTGCAGTGTATTCATGTCCGGGGTTCCTTCTGTCACATTATCTGCTCACCTCTGCGTCACCACTTCTTGTGCCATTACTTCAGCTTCTGAAGAAAGTTCCACAATTGGACCCCCAAAAAAGTTGTAATTTCTTCTTGGCTGTACTTAGGCCTTTAAAGTTCTTTAAAATTGTAGAGTTAACTGATAAGCCATTGTAGCATAAGAAGCAAAAACAAAGCAAACACACACCCTAACCCGGATAGCTTTAATTGTCAACTTCACATAGCTTAGCATCATCTGAGTGGGGATCCTTGATTGAGGGATTGCCTGGATCAGTTTGGCCTTGGGCAGGGCCATGGGAACTGTAGTATGGATTGTCTGATGTAAGCAGGTCTGGCCCACTGTGGGCCCATCCCTAGGTAGGTGACCTAGGCTGTATAAGAAAGCTCAGTGAGCATGAGCCACAAGGCGATCTGGCAAGTAAGGCAGCAAGCAGTGCTCCTCCATGCACCCTGCCTGGGATGAATTCCTACCCTGAGTTCCCTCAGTGGTGGACTGTGATCTAGAGGTGTGAGATGAACTAAGCCCTTTCCTAAGTTGCTTTGTTCATGGTGTTTTATCACAGCGACTTAGAAAGGAAAGGAAACCAGTGCACAGCCTAACCAATAACACTGACAGAAAATCAAATCCAACAAACGCTGTTTGTTTAGGAATTGGTGGATTGCATTAAATCTGCAGGTCCACAAGACAGTTGACACTTCCTCCCTGAACCATTTGATGGGGACATTAGATCTCCACCATATGCCTCCCTAACAGCGTTGCTTTCTTCAATCTTGTGCTTTTGTATAGATGAGCCTTATCCATCTGTGCTGGCTGGTTTTATGTCAACTTGACGCAGCTAGAGTCATTTGAGAAGAGGGAACCTCAACCGAGAAATTATCTCCACCAACTTGGCATGTGGGCAAGCCTGTGGTGCATTTTCATGGTTGATGATTGATGGGGAAGGTCTCAGCTTGCTGTGGGTGGCGCCGTCCCTGGGCAATTGGTCCTGGGTGTTATAAGAAAGCAAACTGGGCAAGCCAGACCCCTCCATGGCCTCTGCATTAGCTCCTGCATCCAAATTCCTTCCCTTCTCGAGTTCCCCCCTGACTTCCCTGGGTGATGGACGATGACCTGTGAACTAGAAACTGAAAACAACCCTTTCCTCCCCAAGTTGCTTCTGACAATGGTGTTTTATCACAGCAGTACAAACCCTGGCTAAGACACCCTCTCCTCTGGAGTTTGTGCCCAGCTGCCTTACTCTGGGAGTGACAGCCCATAAGAGTCTGACGATCCATTCATTGACTTTTTCACTGAAACCACATGTAGCCACTCTGTCAAATCTTTCGTATTCTTTAAAGTTTGTCTGAAGGTTCTCCCACATATAAAAGTAAGTTGTGAATAATGAAAAATAGCTCACTTCTCTTCCTCTTCAATCTTCTGTTTATAGTAGCAGAATTTCTGCTTGTAGTTCAGGGAGGAATGAAAGCCACAGAAAGTGTTCTTCCCTTGTGCTTAATTGCAATTAAGGTATTTGTTGTCACTCTTCTTCTCTCTGCATTCAATGTAGTAAGCTAAGGAAATCCTGCCTCCTTTTTGGTTTGTTTTTCAGAGTTCTGTCTGTCTTTTTTTTTTTTTTTTTTTAATCACAGATGCTGTTGAGGTTTCTCTCCATGTGCTGGGATCAGACCCACTTTCCTGCCCTGTTTTTTTTCCCTGGGTTATGTGACACATTGCTTATTGTAATGTCAAATTCTCTTGCTGTCCTTGGAGAAACATGTTTAAATACATGTCTCACACACATCTGGATTCTATTTGCTCATATTTTGTTTTAAATTTTTCTTCCTTTACTCATGAGAAACTTTGGCCTATGCTTTTTCCTTTCTGTAACTGCTTTTATCTAATTTAAGAGAAAAATGGCTTTCCTAACCCTCAGTTAATCACTCCTCCCCCCACCCCATATCCTCGGAAGATTCTTTTGTCATAATGTGAGTTACCTCCTTTTGACAGTGTAGTTGTGTTCATTTATAAATGAAGTCTAGTGACCCATCATGGGAAGACACTGTTGTGAGCAGTGTGTGAGTTCTGGGAACTCAATATTGGTCTTCTTCAGGATCAGCAAGTCCTTTTGACCTCTGAGCCAGCTCTCTAGATCTTTAGTGCTTCATTTGAAGTTCACTTTGTGTCTGGACATTTTGTCTTTATAGCCTCAGAGGGAAGCAGGCATCTCAGCTTTGTTGTTGTTGCTGCTGAATGTTCAAGAATCCCCATGGCTCAAAGCTGACTTCATTGTGTAGAGCATTCAAGAAGGTGGGAGCCCTTCTCTGATAGGAAGTATTTCACAGCCATTGTGTACGTGACCAGTAAAGAAGCATGACTAATAGCCAAGGTAGGAGAAGTATTTTTTTTTATCAATTTGAGCTCACTGAACAGTTCAGATCTCATTCCTTTGATGGAGTGTCTCATTACGTTGTACACACATGAAGAAGGAGCACAGTGGCATTAAGATTAGTAACTGTTTGACCATGGAGATGGCTTAGTCAGTAAGAGGCAGCCATATAGGTCTGAGTTTGATGCCCCTGAATCTCTGTTAAACAAAAGCCTATAGTGCCTTGTAATCCTGGGGTTAGAGGGACAGACGTGGGTGAATCCATGGGGCTGACTGGAAATCTAGCCTAGCAGGATTGGCAAGCTCTGGGCTTGCTTCAGTGAGAGACCCTGCCTCAAACAGTAAGGTGGAGAGTGATCACCTGATGTTCAAAGAAACTCCCCACACTTGCACACACGTTCCATTCAACCCCGCCCCCCACCCCGTGACTTGAAATTTGGGCACACGTCAAGGTTTTACTGCCGGGTGCATTTACAGGGCATCCGTGGCATGGACCCAGGTCCCTTTTCTTCTGCATGTCTTACTGTGAGTTGATATGTGTCTAAATGTGGAACCACAGAAAGTTCAGCATAGAGAAAATGGTAGAGATCATTATGTTCAGGGGTTTCCAGACATTATTTTGGGCAAGTAAGTGTAGTGATCCTTTCTCAGGTTATCTTAAAGAAACCCCATGCCTTAAAACTAAGTTAAAACAGCATTCTGCCCAGGCCCAGGTTGGAACAAACCCCTGTGGGCTGTGTTTCTCCCCCACATGTTTGTGGCCACATGGTCTCCTAACCAATGCTTCCAATAAAAAGTCACAATATCTACAAAACCCTTAGGAACTTGATTTTCTCTAGACCTCATGTCAGCAGAGCTAGATAGCAGAAACTTCACAGAGGTGGCCAACAGCTGGACCAGCAGATCTCCAAAGCCCCTTCCAGACACTAATGTTCAGAGTGCCTTTCCACAACCTGGCACAGTGAAGGATTCCTTCATGCAATTAAGAAATAATTAGTATATTTTCACTTTTATTACTTCCCTCCCCCTAAGATCTGTTTATCTTTGAATTTTTTACATATTAAAATTTTCCCTTGTGTGTATGTATGTGCATGTTGTGCATGCCTGATGCCTGCTGAGGTCAGAAGAGGGTGTCATATTCCATGAGCCACCTTTTGTGTCTAGGAACTAAACCCCAGTCCTGGACAAACAGTCAGTGCTGTTAACTATTTATTGCTTCCTTTTAGCCAGCATCCTGTCAGGACATTTTGCTCGAATGGCCCACACTTTTTGCAACCTGGCTAACCACCACAGTCCAGCTCTGAGTCTGTGTTGGCCTCCAGGGTATCCTAGACCTAGGAAGCCTACCTGGTGTCCAGTGATGGGCATCAGGACAAAAGTCCCTGCTGTCTGGGCTGTCTTTGTTTGCTGGTCTGTGCTGGGCTTCTCCCTGTTTGTCACAGAAGAGTTGGTTCTTCTCAAGCAGACAGACCACATGCTATTTCTGGGCTGTAAATTTCCAAAGCTGTTTCCCCATCCACCTCTTCAACCACATGCTGGAAAGAGACGTGTGTTTCCAACTATAATGGGTACACTTAAATACTGGTTAAATTCAGAGGGAATGAAAACTCCGTACATGTCCTGACCCCGAATGAAGCTATAAAAATCTGACATGGCCAAAGGCCCTCTGGGGCCTTTCAAAATAAAGCTATCCTTTTTAACCTTTTGAGAACTTATTGGGGGTTCCAGAATAGTACAGACCACATTTAAGGGGTTGTCTGATTCATAGGGGGCTGTGTCTGACCACTGAGGAGTCCTGGACATTCACTGGCAAATTCTTTTCTTGTTTCTACTTTTTCCAGAGATGAGGTGCTCTGAAAAAAGATCATTCCATTGGGTAGTAAACACCCGAGAACAGCCCCCACCTTTGGGGTCCTTAATATCCAATGCTCCGTCTGTACTTAAAAGAGATGTGACAGAAGGGGCTCGGGAGTCAGAGGCGCCCCAAGGAGGGCCCTGTAACTCTCTACCTCACAGCTCTCATTTGTCAATAGATGTGTTTATGCATTTCAGACTAGAGGCCATGGTATGCATACCATGGCAGCTTGTGAGAAGCACTTAGCCACAAGTGACAACACTGAGGTACCCCGGCTAAGGATTCTCCCTTGGGAGTGTGATTTTCAGTTGAGTCTTAAGTCTGAGAGTCTCTTAGACTCAGATTCCCTCTGTTTCATGGGGTCCTTGTGTCTGTTTGGTGTTCTGTCTGGTACAGTGGTATCCACCAGGCTGCTTGGTTTCTAGCTGAGAATAACTGTCCATGCTTCTGAAGGCATGCAGGTGTAGACGGCTCCCCTCACACATGATCTGATAGCCTGTCAGAAACTTCACACATAATGGATAAAGCACAAGGCACTTTCCTGTCATCCCTTACCTTAGCAAGATTCTCAGCATTTCTGAATACTCCCTGCTTTCTATGCCCTTCCTTTTAAAACTTGCTGTTTTCTAGCACCAGAGAGATTAGTTGCTCAGTGGTTAGTTAAGTGCACTTTCTGCTCTGGAAGAAGACCTGGCTTCAATTCTCAGCATTCACATGGTGGCTCCAAAAAATCTGATACTCTGATTCCAGGAGATCAAGTGCCCTTTTCTGTCCTTCTTGGGCAGTAGGCACATGGTGCACACACACACACACACACACACACACACACACACACACACACACAC
>CAJQZJ010008952.1:1556624-1595091 GCA_907164525.1 Lophiomys imhausi
ACACACACACACACACACACACACACACACACACACACACACACACATATATGCAAGTAGAACATTCATATACATAATTTTGAAATTACTTATTGTTGTTACTGGTGATGATGGTGGTGGTGTGTGTGTGTGTGTGTGTGTGCAGGACAGTGACAACATTGTAGAGTTAGTTCTTTCATCACACCTTGACATAAGTATCAGGGATCAGAATCAGCAGCAAGAGATTTTACCCCTGAGCCCTCTTTCTGGCCCCACAGACTTATTTTTAAATGTCAAACATCTTGAGATATGTATGATTGATTGAAGACTCCCATCAGTGGCACCCAGGGCTGTGTGGTCTAAGTTGGGACTGTGAAGCAATTCCTAAGGAAGCTAGCTGCAGCCTCTGCTTTTCAACACATCTCAAGTATCCTCCCGAGACCTCAGTCCTCCCTTCAGTTCCCAGGACTCTGTTGTATGTGAGAAATGCCCTCTCTTTGCCCAGGTGTCTGTGGAATGTGTGAGAATCGCTTTTTAGAACAATATCATGAACTGGATGCTTACTGGGCAAGTGACTCATCTAATGTCCCATTGGCATTGGTGGAGTTGGGCCCAAAGAACCATGCTGTATAGAGTGAGGGCATGGGGCCAGGCACCCTTTGTTGTCCATCCTGATCTCATTTCTAAGCAGCTCTGCACAGTTTACCCAGAGCCACCTATGAATGGTGTATTTGGGTTTGGCTGGTAAGGCAATCTCTTGGAGCATTTGGACTTATCAATGATATTCTAGTCCTCATTGTCCCCTGACATCTGGGAGAACAACTGGAGGCACACCCCAAGGGCTACATTATTTTCAAATGCTGCTATTTTAAGTAAAAGAAATGTCTTCACTCCCTCCCACCCCCTTTCCAGCTTTAGAACCGTGGATTGTCTTGTAGGTTCTGCAGGCCACCCCGCATTTGCCTCCCACCACTCAGTCCCAATCTGTCTGTTTCGACCAGCTCCATGTCACATTCTCAGCTTTTCATCTGGGGTTACAGCTGAGGCTTCTAAACTTGGATGTATCCAGACTGGGGTGGGGGACTCAGGATGGGATTCCAGGGATACACTAGGATCGCTGGAGGACTTCTGTCACCATTGCTCTGTGGGTGACAGATGGAAGCATAAGCTATCTTCTCCAGCTGCCATGTAGTCAGCACACATGGCCCTGTCCTCCTCAGTGGGACTCGATCACTACTCTGCTTGGCCTGAGTAGGCTTTTTCAACACCACTGGGCTGGGCTGTTGTCCCTTGGCAAACACTGGTGGAATGCTGAAAACAGAATGTCAAGATCCATCTAATCCAGTTAACTGCTAAGACAGGGGCAGGATGCCATCACAAACCAGAGCAAGCCTTTCCCACAGTCTCACTGTCTCCACTCACTCAGTCTGGTAAGCAAAAGACAAATGCTATATATCCAATAGAACAACACACTCAAATGAAGGTTTCATATCCAGGCATAGAGATCTCCAACCTGGTCAGCATTTATCTTTATCAACCCACAGATATTGAACTAACTCCCTAGGGCTGTGCTTCTCAACCTCCCTAATGTTAGTGGCCCTTTAATACAGTTCCTCATGTTGTGGTGACCTCAACCATAAAATTATTTTCATTGATATTTCATAACTGTAAAAGTGCTATGAATCATAATGTAGATATCTGTGTTTTCCAGTGGTCCTAGACAACCCCTGTGAAAGGGTCATTCGGTCCCCAAAGGAGTCGCAACCCCCAGGCTGAGAGCCACTGTCCTGGGGAGTTCTTGGCCCTGGATTGTGTCTACCACCTCAGTCTCTACATGGAGGAGCTTTTCTGCATCAAAGTGATAGGCTCCTGGAACTTCAGTTGTTTTATTTTTTAATTAATTAATTAATTTATTTATTGATGTGCCAAGTCATAGCTTTCTGTCCACTGTTCTGGGAAGGTCATGTGACAATGATCAAGTTCCTAGAGCATTCCTGATGGCCTCTGGTTCCCAGTCCTACAATTATCTGGGTGGACATTTTGGGGACTTGAACTGTAGTACACGTGGGTTGTTCTCTATGGTTTACCTGCAGCATGTGGACATACAGGACCCTTTCACCTTCCTATGTCACCCTGGCTCATGGTACGTAGACTCACTGTGTTTAGAGGAGTTCAGGCATGCAGCCTCAGGATACAGTCAGTGTTTCAGACTCCATTGCATCTCAGCAATATAAGCTGATGTTTACATTGAGTTTTCCTTATAGAGCCCAAGTGTTTACACTTTCTTTTTCTCATGGGATCTTTTGTGGTCTATGTGGCATCTGACACACATATTTCCTGGCCTCGTTCTCACCACACACATCCTTCTCTTACTTTTAGGGATCCCCATAATTTTCAAGAGTAGCTACCTACCTATGATGTAATGCTCTAGCTTCATCTCAGGTCTGCCTGGGATCATTTGACCCCACTTTACATTATCTTGCCTGCTTTCTTGTAGGGTCTTGACATCCTCTAGTACATGGCTTTACTCTTGCTTTGTCCATTTTCCCTGGGCTAATTTAATGCAGCATTTACCCCTGAATTTACTGTCTGCTTTATAAAAGGTACATGCTAACACTGAAGGACAGGGGTTTCCTCAGCAACCTGCGAGGGAGGGATGAGGGGGAATGCCAAGTCAGAAACTGGGTTTGGTGACTCCTGTGCCATGTGCCATGAGTGATATGCTGTGCAAAGATCAAGGTCAAGGCCCACCTGGGAGGCCCTTGGACATAGCTCAGGAACTGCATTCCACCAAGCAGAAGCTCCAGGATTACACTTTTCATGCTCCTGCGCTTGGGGTGTGCTCTGGGCGTTGCATAGAGCATTTCTGTCTGATTCTTGTTACTGCCCTTGAAGCAGAGAGCATCTCACTGACACATTGGGGGTGCATTCCCCCCATTAGGGCTGAGGCAGGCCGTGTGGCACCTCAAAAATATCTCAACAGATCTGCAACTCCAAGCAGGTCTGATCGTGGGAGTCCTTAGAACTTTGTAATCTGCTCTTCAAGCACATTCACTGTGGGTGGCCCGGAAGTGGGAAATGAAGAAAGGAAGAAGAAGGGGTCAGATGGATGTGGGAGGTGAACAGGGGATCTCTTCACACTTGCAGAGAGTCAGTTAGGAAACCAAGGATCATGGCTCACTTTCAAGTACATTCATGTAGAGCATTGCTGAAACATAAACAAACAACAGGTGAGGTCCCCAAGTCCTATGGGCTCCCCACAACTTACCCAGCACTAGGTGGGTGTCTGGTCTCTGGGTGCTGCATGTACCTGCCCTCCCCTCAGGAAATCATTGTTCTCTGTGTTGCTGTCTCTCTGACTCTTAGCTTCCTGGGACCATCTCAGTCCTCATGTTCTGAGATACTAACTTTCCTTAGAGATGTGCAGTGTGGCCTTCCTCATTGAAAGTGTGTATTATGGCTGTGGAAGCATTGGAAAAGTCAATGGAAACATAGGAGGAGGAAAAGTAAACTCTACTCTGCTTTTGCTCAAGAGATGGTTTTAAGTCCTCTTGTCTCCTTCCCCATGGAGGAGCCTCAGAAAATATCCATGCCTGCGCAGTGGAATCTGTGCAGCTGAGCCAAACCCTCTGAGGTTTCCAGATCCACTCAGACTTGACCTTACAGTCTCAGTTTCTGAAAGTCAGCCTCACTGAGGTTTGTTGCTGGTACTTTGGAAAGAGCCTTCTTCGTTCATTGGGCAACCTTAACCAGGGACATCCTGTGGGCAGCAAGTATAATGAGGAAACTGAAGGTGCAACACGCAAAACATTTTGTTTTTGAGACAGGGTCTCTTGTAGCCCAGCCTGATCTTGAACCCACTGAGTAGCTAAGAATGACTTTGAACTTCTGATCCTTCAGCCTAAGCTCCTGAGTGCTAGGTTCAGAGCAGTACACTACTAGACCTGAGTTTATGTGGCATGCTGGGACTGAGCCCACGGTTGCATGCGTATTATGCAAGAATTCTACCAACTAAGCTATCTCCCTAGCCAGTCCCATGGACTCCCGTGTTAACCAAAGGAGAAAGCCAAGGTTTAGAAAAAGTGGTGTTAGTTAGAAGGGTCAGTGTTCACTCTATGCCTGGTTAGCCATTTATTTCAACTCACCAGCTCTTAGTCTCCTCACCTATAAAGGAAGAAGTCATGCCAGTTAACCTCTATCCAGGCCCTTCCATTCCTGAATGGTCTGTGGCTAAGATGGGTCCCCGTGTAAGAAATCTTACCCTGTGATGGCTAATCTTGCATGTCAACCTCATGTATACCTCAACTGGGAACCTCAAGTGAGGAATGTCTCCATCAGATTGGCTTATGGGCATGTTAGGTGCATTTTCTTGATAGCTGACTGATGCAGGAGGTCACAGCCCACTGTGGGTGGTGCTGTTCTTAAGTAGATGAGCCTGGCTTGTATAAGAAAGGTAGCTGAATGAGAGCATGGGAACAAACTAGTAAGCAGCATCCTTTTGTGTTTTTTCTTCAAGCTTCTGCCTTGAGTTCTCTCTCTGGTCTATAACCTGTAAATGAAGTGAATCCTTTCCTCTCCAAGTTTCTTTTGATCATAATGTTCGTTACAACAGAAAACAAATGAGAATACTACCTCTTTTCGGGGGTAGCAGCTCTTTACATTTGGAGATGGCCTCCTTCCCCAAATGGCCTGTTTACAGTTTCCTTCAGCTTAAAGTGAGAATGGAGAACTGAAGCATGTAGTGGTCTGCTCTTGATTTTGAAATTGGCAGAGAAGTCACTGGTTGGTGTAATGCCACCATAAATTGTATGGTGCACATGCATTTGTAGTCACATGTTCATGCTTATGTGCTTGTACTGGAGAGATTTTCTTAATGTTTACAGTAAAGTCAGATTATTTGGATGTCTCCAGGCCTGTGGATTTATGATTTGTCTTCTGTGTGCCTTTTCTGGTAATTTCTTTTGAAAACAGCATGTGATACTTTTGCAACTGAGAAAGAAATAACAAATGCTCTCTCTTCCTCAGGCTGATGTTAGACCAGCCCACAGTGTTTCATCGCCTTCTCTTGCATCATAGAGGCCTGTTGCTTCCCAGATATTAGGTCTCTGCTCAGTTTGTATTTTTTTGTCTTCCATTATACCCAGATGTGGTGATAAATGTCACAGGCAGCCGCCCTGATGTGGCCAGGAAAGTCCAAGCCTTTCTGAGGGCACAGGTCCTGGGCTCTGAGTTTTAATCCCCGTGGAACTTGGACCATTTGGAGTCATGGCATTCTCAGACCCTCACTGAGTGAGGGGATCTCTTAGGATCCAGAGAGATGAAGTATAGATCCAGCCTTTGGATACTTGATCATTTTGGAGAGACTAAGAGGGTGCAATAAGGATGTAATTCATATTTTATATTCACAGCTGATGACATTAAGAGGTAGGCCTGCTGTACAGTAGATGTTTTCCCCAGGAACAGGGTTTGACATGTTCTGCTACTGTGGGACTTTCTGCTCCTTCTGCCTGGAAAAGCCTTTTGCGTTCACATCAAAAAGCCCTCCTCTTGCCCAAAGGCCACCATAAGTAGCATGCTTGAGTGACTCTATCCTGATGAGATCACCTGGTGTTTTCTGTCCCTTCTCCTGGGAATCATTAGGCAGTGTGAGAAATGATGGAAGCAGAGAGTTTTTCACTGTGTTTGTCTCGGCTGGTCTCAGTTGGAAATACCATTATATATCCAGGTGTAATCTTAAAATCCATGCTGCCAACTCCTCAGTGCTGGGGTTGTATGGTATACCAATATTAGTTGTATACATGCTGAGGACTGAACCCAGAGATTTGCGCATACTGGACAAGTATTCTCTTTGTTGTTGTTGTTATTGTGTTTAGGACAGGGTCTCTCTGTGTAGCCCTGGCTGTCCTGGAACTTGCTCTGTAGACCAGGTGAGCCTTGAACTCACAGAGATTCATGTGCCCCTGCCTCTCAATTGCTGGAATTAAAGACATGTGCCACCACAGCCCAACTAAGGCAAGTATTCTCATCAATTGAGCTATATCCTCAACTCCCAGAAAAATATCATCATTGTTTACTAAATATACCTAAAATTTTGTGTAAACTATTGAGGTTATTTCCTTATCTAAAAGCACATCCCACTGGAGAGTGTGCTGCTGGTTAACCAAGGTAAGAGGTGACATGCATAACCCTTACTAGGCAGCCAGTAAGATGTTAGTTACTTGCCCTTCTGTTTCTCCTAATTGCATGTGTAACTGTGCTCCTTCATGCTGTCACCCTGAGGTCTCGGGATGTGGACACAAGGCTGGCTCTAGACCTCATTTGGGGAAGGTGAGCTGGTTATAACTTGAAGGCCTCATGATCCCTGAAAGCATCCATGTCCTGATGACCCTCTGGGAGCCTTTGAATGTGTTGGTCACTGAGGAGAGTGAGGTGATGGTAATGATGATTTTAAAATGCAGACAGGGGCTGAGAAGGTGACTTGGTGGAGAAAGGGCTTGCCACCCAAACTTGAGGACTGGCGTTCAGATCCTAGAAACATGTAAAACCCACTCAGGTGTGGTGGTGGTCCATAAGCCCAGCATTCTAGAGGCAAAGACACAGGATCCCTGGGGTGAGCTGGTTAGCTAGATGAGCTGGCATTGGTGAACTCTGGGTCCAGGGAGGGAGCCTGACAATATGAATGAAGAGGAGAGCTATTGAGGAAAGTACTGGTCATTAACTTTGAACTTTCCCATTCATGTCCACACATATGCACACACACACACACACACACATTAATATGCATACATATGTGCATGAAAGTCTCACACACACACACACACACACACACACACACACACACATACACATGAAAAGGAGAGAAGGAGGGAGGAAAGAAGAAAGATGGAGGAATGAGAAGCCAGAAGGTCAGGAGAGAGTTGCACCAGCTTGCTTCCTAACCTCAAGCTTTCTGCATCTGAGATATTTGAGGACCCCTTTTCTCTTCTGGCCTTTCACAGAAAGACTTGATTTCTCTACTTAGGAGGAAACAGAGTGGTGGTTTAAGGTGGTCATGCGAGTATGCATGGAAATATTAGCCAGTAGTTTTAAATTGGAGTTTACTTTTTAATGTTAGATATTCCCTACCACCACCACTAGGATGCAGGGATGATTTACCTTGTAAAGACCCAACCATCTGTAATTGTCAAGACTTGACTTCCCTATTTTCCCAGAACCAGAGGCAGTTGTATTGTGAGGTTTGATTGGGATGAAGGATAAGTTACCAGTTGTCACACGGCAATCATTGGTGTGTGGAAAGCCACCAGTGTAGACAACAGGATTTTAAGTACACGCTATTTGAACTTACTGCCTTTCCAAGGCAGCGTCCATTCTAGTGATTCTGAAGTACTGTATGAGAAGATGTGGCATGCATGCTTTCTGAGGGGCTTCAAGACTTGACTGTGTCACTCAGAATATTGCTGAGCAACAGGTTGTGCATAGAGTTCATAGGAAGTGGACAGCAGGACAGGTGCACAGGATGGTGTTTGAGGTGACACCAAGAAGGTGTTACTTCAGGTGGGGACATCTGGCTTCCTCCAATGAAAGTCTGATTCATCTGACAAATTATTGCAATCCACCTGTCTTGGTTACTGTTCTGTTGCTGTGACAAAATACCATAGCCCAAACAGCTCTTTAAAGAAAGCATTTGATTAGAGGGTTGCTTACAGTTTCAGAGGGTTAGTCAGTTATTGTCATGGCAGGGAGTGAGGTGAAGTCAGTCAGGCAGTCAGTCAGTCAGGCAGGCAGCCGGTCAGTCATGGTGCTAGACCAGTATCTGAGAGTTTACACCCTGATCCATAGACAAGAGGCAGAAAGATTGGGCCTGGCATGGGCTTTTGAAACCTCCACCCTCCCCCAACAAGCTATACCTCCTCCAACAAGGCCACACCTACTAATGCTTTCCAAACAGTTCTACTAACTAGAGACCAAGCATTAGAGCTTAAGAACCCGTGGGCACCGTTCTCATTCAAACCACCACAGCACCTTTGATAATGTTATGCGAAACTCGGTTCCTTACTGAGAAACACAGCTCTCATCATAATTACTTTATGCTCACGTGATAAAATAGCCAGACAAAAGTGACTTAAGGGAGAAAGGGCTTCTTGCTTTTAGTTCCAGGGCAATAGAGAAAGAGTGGGCTGCAGAGCATTTGGCAAGTTGGTCTCATTTTATCAATAGTCAGAAAGTAGAAGAGGAGAAAAAGATGTGGAGTTGACTATAAAACTTCACTAAACCTCTTCCTCCAGCAAAGCTATGACTCCTCGAGATTCAACAACCAACCCAAACAGCACCACCAACTGAAGACTAGTGTTCAAACAATGAGCCTGTGGGGGACACTGCACATTCAAATCATGACAGCTCCTTTATCACCTTCCCCAGAAAACATTTTGGGGCTTCCTACAGCACTGAGTATAGGCAGAGGAGGAAGTAAAGAGAGTTCTGTGTGGAACCTGTGGGGATAGCAGTGCACCACTCTTGCCTGCCCTTACTGCCAGTTTTTTGCTTTTTTTTTTAACGTAAGGTATAACTTTTTCCCCACAACAGCTCCCCCTTTTAGTCCAATGAAAGGCTCTTTTTCTTATAACAATAAATACAATACAAAACAATAAGAACAATTAGGCAACAATTATGAAAATTATACGGAATAACATACATTCCCAATGTCCAGTCCATATTATGGGACAACTAATAATAATATCCTGTTGTCTATCTCGATGAGTTTAAAGTTCTGTACCTTACTCAGTTTCCATCCTAACTTGCATTACCAACTTAAAAACATCTTCTTAGACTCAGAACATCCTTTAATTCCTAAACAACTTAAAACTTAACTGAGTGACTATAACTATCTAGTCTTAACTATGGGGCCCGGTGTTTGTGTACATACAAAGTGTCTCTGAGGAGCCTGTGTTGTGGCTGGATGACAGCAAGGCCGATAGATAGCTCAGGCTCCAACCTAGAGCATCTCTCAGCTGATGGATGGTGAAGTGTTCAGGACTCCACCAGTTCCTTGCCATTGTAGCAAGGGGTGACTGTGGGACAGAGGGTGAGTTGGCATCTCAGATTCCCCTGGGATTAAGCATCCTGTAGCCACATTGGTCCCTCAGAAGATACCACCTTCACTGGGTGTCTTTCCTTCTCTGCTTCCCTTTTCCATGTCTTTAACTGGATTCTGTGGAAAACACTTCCCAATAGCATCAGCCTACATTTGAACCATTTTGGTCTTTGGGGAAAAGGCCAAGTCACAGTCCTCTGTAGGTTTCTTTATCCTTAAATGTGAAGTGAATATGCCCAAGAGTTTTCTGGGCACACAATAAAACAGTGAAATGATTAAAGAACGTGAGTGTCCCTTTAAACTCAAAGCACTAACATAGCTTGGTAGAGGGTTAGGCTTCTATTCACATTTCACGGAAAACAGAAGTTTTCCAGAAATGAGTCTGTGTGTTCTGTAAATTGTACATACCTAAGGTAGAGGGAAATGCTTGCCTCTTCAAGGATGGTTGTTTCTGGGATGCCTGTGGGATCCTTTTAAACTGAACACTCCTGTACTATAGCTGACCCTTCCATGATATTGTAGCCATGGCTGGAGAAAATTGAGATTGTAGATGAAGACAGAATGTCACTTCCCAAGATGATGCTGTTCAAGGACAGTCCATGCCATATGTAGACTCAACTCATAAATACTTCTCTTTCCTCTATGGTGGTCCATACAGGAAGGTTGGTGCTCATTGAGAAGATTGGATGAGGCATGTTCTGGAACCTTTTGGTTTTATTTAATTGCATTAGAAAACCTAGAAGAGAGTACTATGTGAGATGATTTAAGAGTCAGAATAGAGGGAGTCCTTTTGGGGTGGTGTTGGGTGCAAGAGAGGCCAGTTAACACACGGGGCTCAGCAGAAGGATCAAAGCAAATGCAGTATGGGCTCCTCACTGGCGTAGCCAGCTCTGCCAACCATTCCTTGCTTCCAGCTGGGGCAAGCCAATGATTTATTCTGGGAACATGGAAGAGGCTCCTGGAATTGAATGAACTCTTGTGGCTGTGGCAGTAATGAGAGCGAGCCTGTGAGACAGCCACCTGGGACTGAAGACTGAGCTCTCAGTATCCTACCAGAGGAGGTGAGTCTGTCATGAGCAAGGGAAACCAAACACTTGACAAAACATTCATTTTCTCTAGTTCTCTAAAATAGCAGCAGGAATTATCTGTATATTTATTACTTAGTTATTTATCTTTACAAATTAACTTAGCCACAGTGTTCAGGAAAGCAAATGGATTCTTCTGTCTATGGAACATAGTGGACACTCTGAGTCTGATATGGCAGCTACCAGCATGTCTGAGGATTGTCCTCAGAGAGGTGACAGTATTCATAGTGTCCTTTGTGAGTCCTAATGTCTGCTGTGGACCTGGGAGGCTGATGAAGCCTGGGTTATGCTTCTGGTCAGTGAGGTCCAAGGTCAGTGATTCTGTGGCCATAGCTTGAGATCACAGGGTGAGACCAGCACCTGGCCTCAGGCGCAGTCAGTGATTGTTGCCTGAAAGCACAGAGCACCATTGCTACCTCAGGAGATTCTTATCCTCAGGGGTGAGGCTCCTGGAGTGATGGTGATGAGATGGGACCGCGGTGACTGCGATGACGTCCCCTTGGTGGAGCTCAGTCTTATTGGCTGCATCTTCTAACATGCTGATCCCCACTGGCAGATCAGTTCTGCTGTGGATAAATTGCATCTCCCCTAAACTTCAGAATTCGTACTGCCGTCCTTACCTGGGCTCTGGCAGGTGAATCTTGTGCAGAGGTTATGAGGTTGAAGGTCACTAACTGTAGGTCCCATGCTTCAACTCAGTTGGAGTGGTATTCTTATCAGAGGGAGAGAGAAATGTGGAGACAGACACAGGTAGGGAGGAAGATGTGAAAGAGGCCCAGAAGACTGTCATGTTTCTCTGCAAGGTGCCCAGGAGCCACTTTGCAGTTGCCCTCCTTTTGACTCCAGGGTCCTGAACTATGGGACAACTCATTTCTGTTGTGTTGAAGCCTGTTTGTGATAATCGATTCCAACAGCCGAAAGAGACAAAGGGAAGCAAATACCATTTTCTTCATTGTATGGACCAAGGAACAGAGAGGGCCAGGGCTTTATAAAGCCTTCAGAGTGAATGCTAGGCTGCGGTGGGGACTCATGCCTAGAAATTAGCCAGGCGTCAGCCCCAGTGTGCTGTGGCCAATATCTTCTTCGAGCCAGCTGCATGGCCAGTTTTCTCCATATGAGTTATCCCTATGCTATAAGATACTGTCTGCTGGCCGCCCCTTGCTTTGCTCAGAGTTTGGAGCTCCACTTTATTGCTGCAAAATTACAAACTACACAGAATTTAGTGCACAAAACCTTTGATTCCCCCAGCTTTCAAAAATCACTCTAGGTATGTTTGCCATTTGGGCTGGAGAGATGGCTCAGTGGTTAAGAGCACTGGCTGCTCTTCCAGAGGTCATGAGTTCAATTCCCAGCAACCACATGGTGGCTCACAACCATCCATAATGAAATCTGGTCCCCTCTTCTGGCCTGCAGATATATACCTGCAGACAGAACATTGTATACATAATAAATAAATCTTTAAAAAAAAAAAAAGAAGCTATGCTCCGTTTCTGCATACTACTCTGAATTTGTGGATGAGTTAACACAGATAGAAAGTTACCACTATCCAGGGCATAAGCAAATCTTACCACCAACCTTGCTTTTCTTCAGCCTCACCAGTGATGTTTTAAGATGAGACACTGAAAGACAGGGAGATGGCTCACTGGGTAAAGTGTCCCGCACACAAGAGGGTCCAAATTCAGATTCCAGAACCCATGCAAACAAAACAACAACAAAAGACACAAACAAATAAAAAACCAGGCACCATGGTGTCTATGTGCCTCTAGGCATATATGTATACAAATAAGTTAGTACATAGAGAAAGATTTTTTAAAAATAGCAAAGGTAAGGGAGATAGGCAAATCCATGAAACTCACTGGCTATTCAGCCTAAACCAATCAGCGAGTTCCAGGTTCAGTGACTATCTCAAAGGATAAAGATGAACACCAGGCAAGGAAAACACTCAGTGTTGTCTTTGACCTGTACCTGCATGTGTATATGCGTATATACATACATATACACACACAAAAGATAAAAATACTCAGTGTAAGATTTACCCTCATATACAATAGAATATTATTGACAGCCTTTCTTTAATTTTTTTTTAGTACTGGGAACTTCACTTAGATCCTTCTGCATGCTAAGCAAGTACTCTACTATTCACTCCACAAAATCATTCATAAACACAATTAGGCCTCCAGGCATAAGGATTCTGAATACTGGACTCACTCCTGGCTCTACCATACATCCCTAAACATTTTAGGGAGCTATATTTTTTCTTTGTTTTTCTTAATACGAAATGCAGCTTCCTAGAATTTCTGGTAAACACAGAAAAACCAACTGCTGCCATTTTATCTAACATTATTATTTTTTAAAGCATGTGTTTGAATGTTTTGCCTGCATGTATGTCTGTGCACCATGCACATGCCTGGCTTCTTCTAGAAGAGGGAATCTGATTTCCTGGAACTGGAGTTAAGAGATGTGTGTGTACTGCCATGTGGGTGGTAGGAATTGAACCTGGGTCCTTTGAAATAGTGTTCTACCACTGAGCCATCTCTCCAGCCCCTGTGTGACATTTTGATACTGCTCTGGACTTCCCACTGTGCTTTGTTTTTAGATAGAACCTTGTAGACTCTATCATGGGCTGGACTCACCAGCTGGAAGCCACGCACCAGGAAGTCACATGGGTTCCTCTGGGGACAGTAATGCAGTGTGCACAGTTCCCCCACGCTCCCTCCCAAGCCTGCAAACCCTTGCCTAATTTGCTATTGCTCCAGCTGTCTGGTTTCTTGAGACTGACTGTTGTCTTTGGCACTTCGGGCCTGGTCATGGTGGTGGGAAATGCCATGGGTGGGGACTCTGTGACCAGCCATTCTAGCGGAGCTGGTAATTCCTGTGTTGATCAACCCAAGCCCACAGAAAGGGAGAGAAATGTGGTAAGATGAGTTTATTTAATGTGAAAGTCAGACCTAGAGAGTTCCTTGTGCAGCTGGCAGTCCAGGACTTCCTTTGCACACTGTCAATGGCAGAAACAAATGAGGACACAGGAGGCCAATTCCTAGGTCATCCTGTGCCTGCTTGCTCACTACAGGGAGTCTGCTGGAGTCTGCAGCTGCCCACCAGGCCATTAGCAAGCTGCTAAGTACCACTGAGAGGATGGATTGAGGGCAAGAGTTGTGAGAGGAAGAAGGTCCAGGCAGCCTTTCCCTTGTGCTGGGGATGTGCTGGCCCAGGTGTTAGAGTGCCTGCCTAGCGTGCATGAAACCTTGGGCTCTGTCCTCAGCACTGTGCATAAACCATCTGCAATGACACTTGCACAGCTGTAGACCCCAAGCCCAGGAAGTAGATGCAGAAGGATCAGAAGTTCAAGGAGATTCTGGGCCAATGAGAGCCTGTCTCAGAAAATACAAAAGGAAGAAAAGAAAGATCTGCTCATCAGGGAACTGTCTTGCTCTTAGCAGAGCCCTAAGACCTCAACTGTCTGTCACTACTGACAAGACATTGGGCTGAACCCTCCACATTCCAGCTCTGCCTCATTTCTCATATGACTCTTCACCTGATTTTTTTTCTTGCTGGTTTGCAAAGGACAGGCATTGCAGGATGATTTATAAGCAGAGAGGCCTAGGGAAAGAGTCATTTTTGCTTTTTCTACACAGCTGGGAGGTGAATTGCTTCCTCCTTAGGGCTCTTATCAGTCCTATAGCCTTATATGCAAGTGATTGCAAATCAAGCCAATACCACTGGACCCCTCCCACCTCTCTTGAAGCCTCAGCAAAAAGCCATGAGTGAGGTGGATTCCAATCCTGATGGGAGTCCACCTCCTCTTCCCTGCCACCTCCCTGAGCTGCACGGGTGCATCTCAAGCTGAGTAACATTGAAAATGCCAAGGCACTTGGTTCACCTGTCAAACTTGGGCAGCTAACCTTTCTTGTTGCTGGGAAGTGAAAGTGAAGTTACATAATTTCCTGTGTTCGCCCCACCCACCCTTCGTGCCTCCAGAGATTTGTGGTGTTGATAATGTAATCTTCTGCTTTAGTAAGGTCTTCCATGTAGGTAAGGCTGAAGGAGCACAGACCCAGATGGGTTGTTCCTTGTGTTAGCTGATTCTTGCTTCCTGGGGCTAGAATACAGGATTGAGGGGGTTCTTTTCTCTGCTCCTTCCCTTCATAGCCCTTGGGATATGGACCAGTCTATCTGTGAAGGTGGCTGCTTGTTCCACTTGTTTCTTGGGACCATGGCTGCCAGCTGTAGCTCCTAATTGTGTCCCCTCCTAGTCAAGATGTGTTGTTGAGACCAAGGACTTGGTTGTTTTGTGATTGCACCCATGCCCAACCTACCAGCAGAACCTTCCTGCAGACCTGGGTGTCTGGGAAATCATTTTAGCAGGACAGATGTTGTATGGCCAGCTGTTGGTTAGTCAAGCCAAATCCTCACCCAATGGTGGTATGACAGTCAGAAGCCAAGCATCAGCAGCATCCAAGAGATCCAGGAGCTGTGGGCTATTAAGAGCTAAGAGAGGAATTTGCAGTCATCTTGTCTGTGCTTCAGACTAGACTCTGATATTGACTCATTTTGTGACTTAGGACTCCTCCTTGTGGGACTTTAAAACCTTAGTTTCTGATCCGCAGTCAATGTAACAGAAGCATAATGGGGGATGGTTGGATGGGGGATGTGTGGGTTCAGTGGGAACTTAGAAGCTGAGCTGTGGTCAGTGCAGGCTGCTTCTGAAGCCACTGATCATTTGCTGAGCTGAGACTCACCCCAGTAGGCCTCTATTGGAGGAGGCTACACACTTCCCAGAACAACGCCAGGCTAAGGTGGAATCTAAGGCTCCTTGGAATCCCAACACTCTTACCTCAAATCACTAAGGGTTTAAACACAGGCAGCTTAGATTTGTTTTACTAGCCTTCCTTAGTTTCTCCTCTGCACACTGTTCCTATTAAACCTACACATGAACTACTCCCCTAAGGTGGCTGGAAAGCAGGTGTATCCCTCCTGTGATAGCCACAGGATAGGGAATTTCTGTGTAAGGTCAGGTACTGGTGCAGTGTCCATCTGTGGACACTGGGTCCACAGATGGACAGAAGGGTCAGAATTAGGATGTGACATGTCTTCATTCCTGACTCATGGATTTGGAATCAAAACCTAATTTCAGAAGCTCAGTGTCATGACACATAAAGACACGCACAGAAGGGAAAGGCCTGGGATGGAAATGGCTTTTCATCCCACTCCACGGTCACTGCTTTTTAGCCCATAGTCAGCACATGGTATGTGGGCTGAGTCTGGCCACTGGCCTGCCTTCATAAGTAAGTGCCCTTGGGTGCCAGCCAGGCCTTGGGTTACACGTTATCTCTGCATGCTTTTATGGTTGAGCATCAGGGTTTAGTAGTCCACAGGGTGCTGTGGTCCTCAGGGCCAGAAGAAGTATTGACTGTATGGTCCATTATAGATACAATCTGTTGACTGGTGGCCTTCTGGGCCTCACTGTAGCAGGGTCCTCACCAGCTGAAGCAAAAATGTGAATGTCAGGATAAACTGAAGTTCAGCTCAGTCTGCATCTGAACTCACACCACTTGAGTGTTGAACAGCATAGGATTCTAGAGGAAGAATGACTATCTGAACAAGGTCCGTTTTTAAACTGTGAGAAAGTGGCTGAGTCCTGACAGTGGCAGTGACACATGCACTAGTGGCATTTCCTGATAGAACTTCCCAGAGTGCAATGATTAAGAGAAAGCACCAGAAACAATGACTCGGGATGCTGGGATGGTCGACAGGATCCTTATCACGTCAACTTCTTTCAGTCTCCATTTCCTGCTATCAAGTAGGCTCACAAATTAGGCGAGTGGCTTAGGCCTGTAATTCCAGGTACTGGGAAAGCTGAGCAGGGAGATTGCAACTTCTAGGCCAGCTTGGGTTGCAGAGTGAGTTCAAGGCCAACCAAGACAACTTCATGCGATTTTTCAAAGTTTACAGTTGAAAATAGGATTGGTAACATTGCTGAAACACAAAGCCTAAATTCAAGTGACCTTAGGTTTAATCAATAGCATCACACATACACATACACATGCAATGCATGTCTAGAATATGAGCATTGGAGAGGTAGGCACCAGAGTGCCTTTGAGGTGTCCTGGCCAGCCATTCTAGATGAGTTTGTTAGTTACAGATTCAGTTAGAAACCCTGTTTCAAGAAACAAGTTGGAGATCTTATCCACCACTTAATCCGGTACTGCTTGCTGTCTGAACATGCAGTATGAACCAGAACTTACATGCATCACTCAAACCTTCATCAGAGAAAGTTCTTGAAGTAGATGATTTGCAAACAGACCTACAACTGGTCAACACAAAGAGAGAGAATAAGGAACTTTGGAATGCTCAGCCTTAGATGGGATGTCTATATCACACCCTAAGGCTCAGGAATCTATGCTGAACAGGAGGCAGAAAGATTGCAAGAGTCAGAGGCAGTAGATGACTCCAGGAAAACAGTGTCCTCAGGACACAACAAGGCAGATGCACATATGAGCTCATGAGACGGTGGCAGCATGCACAAGGTCTGCATAAGTTCAAGCCAGATAAGTCCCAGCGAGGAAGAGGGGAGGTGGGCACGAAGTCCCACCCCTAGCCAAGAAGCAGTTAGCATTTGATTGCTATTAGGTGAGGGAAAGCTGGTGTTCTTTCATGGAGTGACAATGAGTATATATTGACCACACTGCAGGGCAGTCCTCTTAAGTAGGAGTCAGCCAGCACAACTGGACTCCATGCTTTGTTTTTGATTTTTTTTATATAATTTATTTTTTATTTCTTCAAGTTACATCTCAATCACAATCCCCTCCCTACTCCCACCTCCTGTCCCACCCTTCCACCCTCTTCCCCCTCAACTCCCCTATCCTCTACCCTTTTTTTTTAACTTTAGTTTAAGGTATATCTTTTTCCCCCCAACAGCTCCTCCTTTCAGGCCAACAAATGGTTCTTTCTCTTATAACAATAAATACAATATAAAACAGAAATAAATAGGCCACAATTATGAGAGTTATATGGCTTAGCATACATTCCCAATGCCCAGTCCATATGTATTTGGCACCTGACTTTAACATTCTACTATCTAACCATCTCCATGAGTTTAAAGTTCTATATCTAACTCAGCTTTCATACAACATAAACTTTGGTGAGTAGGGAGATGGGGAGCATATGAGAGGAGTTGGTGGAGGGGAAGGAATGTGATCAAAATGTATGTATGGAATTCTCAAGGAATAAATAAAAACATTATTTTTAAAAAAGAGTTGGAGAATAATTGAGGAAGCCATCTGATACCAAGTTCTAGGCTCTAGCCAGCAAGTCCCAAGGATCTGCCTTTCTCCCCCCACCCTGTGCTGGGGTTACAGACCTGTACCCCTGCTTGCTAGAGCATCTGGCTTTTACATGTTTTCTGGGCATCTGAACTCATGCCCTCATGCTTGAGGGACAGATGTTTAACTCACTGCGCCCTCTCCTTTGGTTAACTACTTGTGAATTTCACATCAGTACCCTGCTCCCACTCATCTCCCACCTCCCCTCAGACCTGCCCTCCACTCTTGTAACCTCTCCCAACAGAAAAAAAAGACAAAACTCTTTTTGTGGAAGCTGTAGTGTGTTCCACAGTATACTCTTTTGTTTGCAAATGTTCATTACAATGACTCCTTGCTCTGGTATGAGGCCTGGTTTCTGCTACTTTGTCAATACTGGAACCTCACTGGGACTCCTCTCAGATATCCTGTTCTTGCCCTGTGTCATGGAGATCCTGTAGTTTTGAGTCAGTAGAACTGGCCTCTTCATGTGCTCCAGCAGTTCATTCATGGGGTAGATGTTGGGATGAGTGAATTCAAAGCCCTGGTTCTGGGCCTGCAACCCCACATCTAGGACTGACTCTACTGTGTTACTCAAGTAAAGAGCCAGGCCTGCTCTCTGGAGTGCTGCAGCAGGTAAGGGGCTGGGCCATCTCTCTTGCTCTCATGACCCCATCAAGGCCAATTCTACCGGTTGCTACCTGTGGCAAGAGCAAAAGGGAATGGAGAGGATCTCTTCCTTGCCAATGCCAGTGGACCAGAGTCAGGACCAGCTCTCTTGGGCGCACACCCTTGGGGTTGATTCACCTGCAACGCCCACATCCAGGGCTAGCTCTACTGTGCTGCCAACACAAGGTGCAGGGTCTGCTCTCTTGAGTGCTGTAGCATGTGAGGGGCAGGGACAGCTCTCCTGCTCTTATGATTCCATCAGGACAAGATCTCCTGTCCACAATGGATGGTGAAGGCAAAAGGGACAAGAGGGGATCATACCACAAAGCAGACAAAATGCATTTTTAGAATTTATGTTGCTTTTTTTTTCTATATTGGGTTTGACTCAAAGATGAGAGATGCTTGAGTCACTTCTTAGCTCTGATGGGGATGAGTCAAAGGCATTGTTCCTTTTGACAATAGAGTAAATTTCAGATTTTAAATTAGTAAATGACACACAGGAGAGCAGATATACATGGATACTTTTGGAACTCTGAGATAGCTCACAAAACATGTATGACTCTATCAGCTAGAACTTGTGATTTATATAATACAAAGCAATGTCTCCTAAGTTCCCTGAGGTAGCAGACATATATGTGAATGGTAACCACCCTTTGGTGGAATTAAGAAGACGAGTATAGACCATCTATTCTGAATTACCGTAATGTCCACAATAGTGCTTTTTTATTTATTAAAATCTTTGTAATTTATAGCATCTATCATGTTCCTAGTTAAATTTCCTTAAAGGTATATATTAAGAATTCTGTTTAGAGAGATGATTCAGTCAATTAATTGCTTGCTGTAACAAGCATGAGGATATGAGTTCAAACCCCAGTGCCTATGTGAAAGGCTGGGCCTAGGGACATATGCTGTGTCTGGAATCCTGGCACTATAGATGAGGAGACAAGAGGTTCCCTAGAGATCAGTGATCAGTATAGCCTAGCTGAATCCGTGAGCTCCAGGTCCCAGTGAGAGACCCTGTCTCAAAACATAAGGTGGACAGTCCCTGAGGAATGATGCCTGAAGTCGATCTCTGCCCACTACATGTACATACATACACAGAGAAAGAGAGAGAGAGAGAGAGAGAGAGAGAGAGGAGAGAGAGAGAGAGAGAGAGAAGCAGAGGCAGAGACAGAGAGCACATGTATACCTATGTAAACACACATTAGCGCACATAAATGCAGAAATGTATAAATAAAAAGTCTCCGTTGGGAATCTCGCTGTTTTCATGTGATCATTCTGTGCCTGGTCCAGCCTTCCCACGTCCTTAGGTAACAGCTTCAGTTAGCATCCTGGCACTCATCCAATGCTTATACCTGTAAATGCAGCATATACTCTGCATCCCTGCATGCCTTGCAGCATCTACATAATGTGCTCTGCAGCTCTTTTCACTCAAATGCCTGCAGCTTTCCTGCTCTTTCTGCAGTATCCCACCTTGAACTGCTGTGGGTCATGTTATGAGCCTTCTCCTTGCATTGCTTCCAGTCTCTTGCATTACAGGCAGAGCCACAGTGACTAATATTGGCCTGGTGCTGAGAAATAAGATCATTGGGTCAGTGAGTCAAGGTAAAGTGTGGGCAGATATTGACACATTCCCAGGTTCATAAATTGTGTTATTTTTGAGCCACTGTCAGTGGGGTGTTCCAGGAGTTTGTGACCTCACTAACAAAGTTTTACCAGGCATTTGGACTTTTCTTCATTTGCTTATTGGTAATAGCATCTTCCAGTTATTTGGTTTTCTGTACACATTATGTTGTTTTACGATTAATATCTATAAAGTTGTTGCTATTTATTTGATGGTTCACCTTTTGTTATTTGTTTCTGTGAGACAGTCTCTTGCTTTGTAGCTGCCTGTCCTAGACTTTCCTCAAGCTTTAGACAATCTTCCTGACTCATCCTTCCACCCAAAAGTTGGCATGATATATGTGCCCCATGCCTGGCTTTTTACTTACTGATTTTTGAAGCCTTGTGTGGCTTAAAGATGAACCTTTGTCTATTATTAGCTTTGCATTGTTTTTATGTTTAAAAATCCATTGGCTTTGAAGTTATTGAAATTTATTCTTATGAAGGAATGCTGCAGGAAAAAAAAATAGTCTCTCCTCACTTTAAATCTGACAGTGGTTTCCTTTTGTGAGAATACCTCCATCCTTTGCAGTAACCCCGCAATAAGGGCAGTGTAGACTTTGAAAAGTTCACCTCAAAACATTGGCCAATGTCCCTTCTTTGACATGGTGCATGCTTCCTTTTTCTGCTTTTACTGATCCCTTTAACAGACGCATCACTCTCAGAGCTTTCTAATTCATAGGGGATGCCAGAAGGAGCATTCTCACAGTCCTGATTTGTTCTGTAGATGAATTCCCAGAATGGGAACTACTTAATCACAACATAGAAACATTCGTAAGCCCCTGCAACATATCCCACGGCCTAGAAAGTGTTATTTCACTGGATTTTACCATTACCCACATTTGTTTATTAGTTTCTCTGAGACTCTAACAAGGTAATTGCAACTTTGAAAGTGTTTATTGATTTTACAGTAGGTCTCTGAGTCTAAGAGAGGCTGAGAGCTCAGATCCTGCACCAAGGGTGGGGTAGCTGGCAGAAGCAAGCCCAGGGCCTAGAGCCAGACTGCTTGTTCTTAGAGAATCTGGGACTGACTCGTCCCCATGTGGAGTCATCCACCAAAGTAGAGATGACTGAACATGGTTCTTGGAAGCATCTCAGTTTATATGGAGCCTAATAACAAACCTCCATATGCCCTGTTGAATGAGCATTTTTATTTCTTAGAGAAGAGTTCCAGGGTGTCAAATGAGTGTTGCAGACCAGTTCTTACTCCGTGCTACTGTTTGGGTAGATAGCTGGGCCACAGTAGCGATAATGGACAAGGCATGTTCAAATCACTTGGAGTGTCTGATTCTGGAATGAGAAACATCAGCAAGGGGAATCCTTAAGCCCTGGACATTGAGAGTTGGAAGGAGCAAGTCTGGTAGTCCCTGGGACAGAAAGACTCATGAAGTGGTGTCACTGCACCCGTATGCCTGTTTGGATACCCCTTGGGAACTGCACCCCAGCCTCCTATACCTTGTTCATCTTTGCATCGGGCTCAGCAGGCTAGTGGGGACAGGAAGCCTGGGGACCAGCAGGGAAAGGGAGCCTGTCATCCACTGTAGTCCTGGGGACAGGGATCTGTCCTGGAATGTCAAGAACCCTGTAGGTGGCCTTCAGATGGGAGAGGCCCAAGAGAGCTGTGAGTGAGGAGGAAGACCTTGGCTGGACAGAGTGACCTTGTTATTTTGGAAGCTGTCATTCTGCATTAATGGATCTCAGGGGTGACCAAGAGATTGTGAATCCTCAGGAGTACCTGGTCCCACTAGACCCATTACCATTTCCACAACTGTGTCCTCTCCCCATATGGGGCCTCCAAGCACAGGGACATCTTGTCATTGTTGTAGGAATATTAACCCTGGGTTAAAGCAAGGTTGTTAATAGGCACACTTTCTAGACTCTTGTTAAGTGCGTATTCCCAACAGGCATGCACCTGGGGAGTGTGCCCAGGTTGTCGTCGGGTTTTCTTGGGAATAATTGGAAATCCACATCTCTGTTTCCCTTAAGGAAAAGTTGCATCAGTTCATCTTGTTGTGTTCTGTTCCCCCAAGCCTGGGTTGTGTAGAGCTGCACTCTCAGATTCGCCCAGTTGACTCTGTAGTCTGAACCCTGACCATTAGTTTGGGTTTACTTCTCTGTGAATATTCTCACTCAGTTCAAGCTCCATTTCTGCACCTGTGGGAACTGTCACCATGTCAGAACTCATTCTGAGTAAGTTTTGCAGGATAGAATGTTACAAAATGGAGTATTGTCTTATAGGGAAAAAAAAAAGAACACAAGGGGTCTGCGGTGTTGCTGTACTGTGACTCTCTCCTGTGACTTTTCCAACTCACGAGCTCATCTAGACTTGATGTCTCCTCAGCCAGGGCCCAGGGTAGAGGGATGGGAGCACCCATGGTGTTCCCTGAGTGTAGACAGACAGACAGACAGACAGGATCCAGCAGGGAAGGGGCTGAAGAGTGTTAGAAAGAGACAGCTGCTGAGTCCCTGGGCTAGGGCGGAAGCAGCTCAGCTCCACCCTTGCTTTTTCCTTTCTCAGGATATACTGATCTTCCAGCCTCCCTTACAGAGAGGCAAGGATTTCAACTTAGATTAGCCTCCCCCCCCACCCTCGCTCCTGTGTGTTAGGGCAGATGTTCTCTGGGATTACCTGTGAGGGAAGGCTGAGGATTTCTGTGCATGTGGTTGAAGAGGCTGAGCCCTGGATTTATAAGCCTGCACCTTGGTAAATTGCTATCAGGAAACCAAGGCCTCCATTACCAGCTAGAGGACTTCAAGATGAAAAACATATTGCTTTTTCAGAATGTGACTGCTTCAATGTGTGTGCTACAGGCAACACAGACAAATATGCAAGGAAACAAGAGTCCGTGTTTGGGAGAAGAATCTGGGAAGCCTGTAGCAATGGATACGCTTGTCTTCACTGGGTAGACAGCGATTGTAGGAACATTGGCCTCAAGTCCTGGATTAATAAATTGTTGGGCGAACTGTGTTAGTATAGTATCTTGAACCTCAGCATTTTATCTGTCGAGTGAAGACAATTAATCTGACTTTATCTCTCTGGGACTTACTATATTCACTATGAATTTCGAAATTTAAGATGTAATTCAATGTGGGAAAAATATTACAGATAAATCTAAGTGTGTCATGAGATGACATGCAGCATTGTTGGTTAGAAACTAGGGTGCACTAAGGTGCATGGGTGTTTTGAGCAAACTGTGTCAATAATACAGACCATTACATTTATTTATTGAGCATCACTAAGTTTATAAGCTACACCATTCTCCTCAGCTTTACCTCACTGAGTCCTTGAGGTCTCATTGGGGGTCATAACTATGGCAGCTGTAAGTTCTTTGTTTCTTTGTAATGTTATTTTAATGTGCAGATCAGCCAAATCATAGATCATAAGTTAAATGTGGCATATTGATCATTGAAAAGGCTACAAATGAGTAAGGAGCAATGGAAAGAGTCAATGCAGGAGGTTCCTGTCTTAAAAGAAAAAAAAAAAAACAGAAAACTGATCATGGAGATGCAGGGGAAAAGGCTATTCAGACAATGTCAAAGTGGCACTGGGAGCAGGGAGAACTGCACGGAGCTGAGTCCTGCCTGTCAGTGTACTTAGCAGAGGCCATTAGAAGTACATGGAGGTAGTCACTGACAGTAACCAGGTGGGTATGCTGTACTGCATCCTCCTTATGTGTGTCTGCCTCCCTGTTCTGGTTTGACAGTCTGCTGAGTTAGGTGTGCCCAGCATCTGCTAGCTTAGTCTGCTTGCATAGATAAGTGGCAGCACATCTCACCTTGACAGTTACTCTGAAAACTGAGTAACTCCTGGCAGGTTGTACCATACAGAATGGATAGGACAAGCTCTGGTCTATGTTGAATGCAGTGGCTTTGCATTCAAGTGGGTGTTTCTCTGCTTTATCAATGGCAGGGACCATCTGGTTAGAGGAGGATCTGCCCTATTCTCCTAAGAAGCAGGCTTTGTCCAAGAGAGCCCAGTCCTGTTGTAAATCTTGTTAACAAAGGAAAATACAAAATTCAGTATGGTAATTGTTTTCCCTTTGAGAATTTTCTTCTTTTGTTGTTGTTGTTGTTGTTGGTGGTGGTGGTGTGTGTGTGTGTGTGTGTGTGTGTGTGTGTGTTAATAGGTAATGTCAATACCAGCTCCCCAGGGGCTCTTTCCTCTTTGAGGGAGAAGCAAATCCAAACCACTCAATAGGTATCTGGGATGTTATCTCTGGGTGAGATAAGAGGGGCAGTGGGTGATAGGGTTCTGTTTTCAGCAAGAATATGAAGTTCTTAAAGAAATGGGTGGTTTGAAAATGTGAGGATTCCTGACATTGCAGACATCAGGCTGCTGAGGTGACTGGGGTCCTTTGAGCTTGCTGCACTTATTTTCTTTGTTATTGTTGTTTTATGAAAAGATAAACAAAGACTTAAGAGTTGACACCCCGTGGAAGAGAATTCCATGGCAAGGCCCAGATGGCTCTGTGGCTAAAGTGTTCAGTGTGCTTGTGTGAGGACTTAAATTTGGATCTCTAGGACCAAGTACAGCCAGACCTGGAAGTGTGTGTCTGCAACCCCTATGCGCAGAATTCATGGGATTCATGGGAGCTGAGGGTCAGCTAGTCTGGTGCTGGTGCCTCACTTCCTTTCCTTGGCTCTGCCCTCTCACCAACTGCCCTGGAGGATTTGAGGCTGGAATTTCCCAACATGTGTAAGTCTCATTCAGGAAACCTCCCCAGTTCCTCCCTAGCACTTCTGTACCAAAACCAAGCAGGGAGATCCCTGAAGCAGGGTGAGCAGATTGTTTTGTTTGGGGCCAGAGGGATAACTATTTTGAGCTTTAATGGCCTTGGTTTTTTTTGTTTGTTTGTTTGTTTGTTTGGTCGGTTTTTTGTCTGCCTATGTTTTTTTTTTACTTTGTAATCTTTAAAAATATTGTGTTTGCTTGTTCCTCTTTGTGTGTGCATGTGCATATATATATATATAAAAATATGTGTGTGTGTGTGTGTGTGTGTGTGTGTGTGTGTGTGTGTGTGTGTGAGAGAGAGAGGTGTGTTCTTGTGTATATGTTTATGTGTGTGTGTGTGTATTTGTGTGTGTGTGCAGACCGGTTGACATCGACAGTAGGTGTTTCCCTGTACTGCTCTCCATCATATTTTCATCATCATCACCATCACATTTATGTGCATGCAAGTGCCCATGCCGTGATATACCTGTGGAAGTCAGAGGGCGGCATTTGGAAGTCAGTTCTCTCCTTTCATCATGGTTCTAGGATCAAATTCGGCTTGTCAGGCTTGTATAAGTGCCAAGATAAGAGTATCTGCTGAGTCCTCTTGCCATCCCAGTACACTTTATTTATTTATTTTTTAAATTATTATATTGTATCTATTGGTGTTTTGCCTGCAAGAATGTCCGTGAACTGTGTGTGTAGGGCCCTCAAAGTCCAGAAGAGGGTGTTAGACTCCCTGAGGCTAGACAGGCCATGTGGGTGCTGGGGATGGAACCTGGTTCCTCAGGAAGAGCAGCCAGTGTTCTTAGCTGCTGAGCCGCCATAGCATTATCAGCCTGTCTAGCCTAATGACCATCTGGGCTGCATAACCCTGAGTCTGTCATAAGAGATCAGCAACCTCCAGAAGAGGACGTAGATGTCCCCAAATCCCTGTAAGTAGCAGTGAGGCACCTGATCCCATCCCAGCCTGCTCAGGCTGTATGGGCTGCAGAGTTCTTCCCCAGGCTTCTGTGATACTCTGGGATTCAGCTTTTTTTCACGTGCCATCCCCCACTGTCAGATATTCCTTTAAAATGCATCTAGAACAGATCTACTTGCCATGGGCTCTGATCAGCATTGTACCTGTGGGGATAGTCTCCCCACTTCCCATGTCTTACCTGGACTGTCTCCAGTCAGGCCCTAGGCAAGGCAGACATCTTCAGGCACAGACTCCTGTATTAACACAACATCAACACATGTGTTTATCTTCAGCTTTAAAGTGTAAGCTAGCATGTCCAGAGGGATTCCTGTCTATCTCTTGTGTCTTTTAAGGGTATATGTGATCTGAACTGGGCACGCCTAGGAATGTATTATACTGAGCATGCTCAAGAATTGGTTCACCCCTATATGAATGAGTACAGGCCCCATGAATAAAACTGCCATGTTTCCTTTGTTCCAGAGGACATTGCTTTAGAAAAGATTTCCATCTCCCTTGCCCCACTGTGGACGATACATCTCCTATATTCTTCTAAGTCTTGGCTCTGCTTATTTTACCTTTTCATTTACCAAGAGGCATTGCATCTGCTTATACCTTCATCTCCCATCAGAAGCAACCTTCCCCGGCCGTGTCTCGCCTTTTTCCCTTGTGGACCTACCCCCAGTGTGTCCTCAGTACTCAACATTCCGTCCCTTCCTGCTTTACCAGCAGATGAGTTGTGTGATTTTTTTCAAATCTTTCTTATTGTTGTCTACCATAGAGTATAAGTACCTGGAGGGGTAAATATGTCTATTCTGTTGCCTGTCAGCATTTCTAGGGACTTACTGAGGTCCTGGGCTGAGAGAACGCATTCCTAATAGAGTTGTCGGGGTCAGATCCTGGGCCCTGGCAGCACTAACAAGCTGGGCATTCCCACTCATCCTCATTAGGCTAATTAAAGAGACTAGCAATCATGAAAATCAGAGAAATACTTATTTCCTATGGCCATATTGGCAAGAGGAACAAATAAAGGGGTCCAGGGACCCCCAAGTCCATCTACAGGGAGCTGACATGAGGATTAGGTTAAAAAGAAGGCAGATGACTTATAACTAAGCAGTCCAGTTGAGGCGTGGCCCTGCCCCTTGTTGACTCCTCATTGTCTGGGCTCTCCTACAAGGTGGTCTGACACATCAGAACTGTGTGCAAGCTCTTTCAAAAAGGCAGGTTCCTCCTCTGGCTAGTTCCAAGTGTTAGCCTTTTCCTTCTCCTGGGGGGAATTCCAATTTCTTGAAGAGCTTTTCTCAATAGGATAGCAGACTGCATCTCTTCAGGGTGTCTCTGCTCCTGCCAGAAAGCTGTACTTTGGAATGATTAGTAGATGACCATCTTTTGCTGTAGAGTGTGTGAGCACAGTTCCATCTTTAAGTTTCGTTCCCATTTTAGTTTTATATTTTATGTTGGAACTTGCCACAAAAACTGGAGTGCCAACATAATATTCTGATGTTTGGGTCAGGGGAAGATTGTCCATCCCTCCAACACCATTTCTTGTGGTAAAATGCTTGCTACATGCTTGAGGACACAAGCATAAAAGCACACAATTATTTATGGGCCTGCTCATCTTGAACATTCCCCACCTGTAGGCCTCTGCATAGCCCTGAACACAAGGGTGACACTGGAAGATACCATGGCATTGTAACAGGAACTTTTTCCCCCCAAAAGCACCAGCTCTTCCTTTGGGCTTGCAATAGCCAATGGATCACCAACACCAAGACAAAGGTTGGCTTTTATTCCTTCATTGTATATCTGTCTCCTTTGCCCTAAACCTTGGGTCAGATTCTTGCTTAAAGCTGCAGGAGGCTGATAGTCACCGCCAGCACCCTCCAAATGCTGGTGATCTTCTCCCAGGGATGGAGATGGAAAGGGTAGAACAACTGAGGGTTTTCCAACAGGTTGCCAGCTGCCACTTTTATTTACAACATCCTGTTCCAGACCCCTGGAGTGGTGCCTATAAGTCTTCAGTCATTGTCTCCACCTTCCAGGAACACCAAACGTTTGTAGACATCATCACCCTGGGGAGACTGCTTCTCCTGAGTAGAACAGTCATCTCCTAGGAGCCAGAAAGCAACTTCTCACCTCTGTACCCCAATTAAGCGCCTTCTCATGCTGTGACAAAATATCCAATAAAACCAACCTAAGGGAGGATGGGCTTATTTTGATTCACAGTGTGATGGTATAGTCCAGCCGTTCTCAACCTGTGGGTCTTGGGGTCAGAAGACCTTTCACAGAGGAAGCATATCAGATATCTTATAGATATTTACATTACAATGCATAACAGTAGCAAAATTACAGTTGTGAAGTAGCAACGGAGTAAATTTATGGTTGGTGGTCAGCACAGCATGGGAAACTGTATTAAAGGGTCTCAGCATTACGAAGGTTGGACCACTGGTATGGTCCATCATAGTGAGTAAGATAGTGCAACAGGCATGTTAGAGTCTCAGTATAAATTCTAAATTTTCTGGCAGAGTTGTGTCAGGTAGGCAGGCACTTCTCTGTAACAAAACAATGATGACCCTTGTCATTTTGCCTCCCTGCCCTTGGCTTGATAGTGAAATTTGCTAGGGCAAGTTCTTTGACTAGAGAAGGCAAAGAGTTCCTTTCTACTGTGCTCTAAGGGTGGCTCGCTGGCTTTTTAAATTCTTCATCTACAATACTACTTCAAGCTTTTTAGACACCTAATGCCCTTTGCTTAATACCTGATGATGCATAAGTTGAAGAATTGCATGGGATATGTAAAAGTAAGAATAAAAAGAGGAGGGAATTGCTGGACAGAGTGGCATACCTGTTGTCCCGGAAAGATGAAGACAAGACAAAGAGGATCAAGAATTCAGAATCATCCTTAGCTATATAGTGAGTTCCAAGCCAACCTTAAACACACAGACACACACACACACCACTCACACACACCGTGGAGTCCATTTTGTGTTGGCCAGTTTCTCCTTGGTGTGGGGTTGGAATTTCAGGAGGCTTGGAAGGCACACAATGTGGAATGTGGGGTTACATGCTTAAACAGAACACAGCTCAGACCATGGGAAATATTCATTTGACTACGATCTGTGTTATCTGAGTTTGAATTTCGCAAAGTATATTGTGTTCATCACTTCTCCCTTTGAGATTCTCCTCCTATGAGGAGCTCAGTCATTATTCCAGGCCAGAGGCTGAGCACTTCAAAGCTTTGAGAAGGTTATGGCTTTGAGAAATCCTGAGCCATCCCCAGCCAGCCTACATGGTTACATATGAGGTCACTGGTGCATGAATGGACAGGTACCGCTCCATGCTCTCAGGGACACCTGTTCGCAATGCTCAGGTTAAACTGAATTTTCTGCGTCTTCTTGGAGTTCTCTGTTACCCTGACTAGCTCTTCTCCAGGCAGATGCCTCCATTCAATTCTGTTCTCTTCACTCAAAGGACTGACAAGCTCTAAATCCGAAGTTTCCCAGGCTCGTTGCCCTGGCAGCAGGCTTCTGTTTGTACCCTGAAGGAAATAGCTATTGTACTCCGTGCCGAGCTGGCCGCAGGCCTGTTCTAGACCATGCTCACAAACACCAAATTAGAGGAACCACAAAAGCTGCAGATGACAAGGCAGCACACCCCCCTGCACCCCACAAATGACTCTCTGTGCAGCCAAGTGTGCTCCAAGTCCCATCACTCCGGGCTTTGCATGGCTATGCCTGCATTCTTTTGCCAATTTTTCTGTATGCCATTATCTGAAAATAAAGCAGAACGAAGGTGAAGGTGACAGTGTCCCTTGCCAGGCCTGAAATAATACATCAAGGGCAGTATATTCCAAAACACATGGAATTGATGCTGAGGTGGCTGAGGGTGACTTCTTGGGAATCTGTAAGCATTTGAAGTTGGAAAATTCTCCCTGAAAGCAGGGGCAATCCAGAGAGCCCCTTCAACATTAAAAATGTAATAACTCAATAGTTGATGTTTAGAGGGTTGCTCTCTGGTTGCCAAATATATTGTTTATCTGATTACCATAAACCATGGTTGAAATAATAGGCCCTTTATGCCATCCTTTGCATTTCATCTGGATGGGGTTCAAAGAGCTCAGCTGCCTTTGTCTTTCTGTGGGAAACAAGCCATGATGGTAATGATACTGAGCATTTGCTTTTTTTTAATTTTATTTTTGAAATTATAATATAATTACATCATTTCTCCTTTCCCCTTTCTTCCTCCAAACCCTCCCATATACCTCTCCTTGTTCTGTTCAAATTCATGGCCTCTTTTTTTTCATTAATTGTTGTTACATGCATATATGTTATATGTATATACATTTTTCTAAATATAACCTGCTCAGTCTGTATAATGTTATTTTTATGTATGTTTTCAGGGTTGACCATTTTGTATTGGGCAAACAATTATATCCTTCCCTGAAGAAGACAATTTCTTCTGTGCTCGGAATTCCTTGGTTGCCCATAGTTCTTTGTGTAGGGTTGAGGCCTGGTGGGTTTTCCCTTGTCTTCTCTGACATCCCTATTGTTGTTGTCCTTGTTCAGCTCATATTTAAGAAGTTATGTTGGTGAGAACTTATGGGCATGGGTTCTAATATCATTAGGAGATCAATCCTCACAGTGAACTCCCTGACCTCTGATCTCTTGTGTTTACAATATTTCTACCCCTCTTCTACAATGTTCTCTAGCCCTTAGGTTCAGGAGTTGATTTATAGATGTATCTGTTGGAACTGAGCTCTACAACTCTGAATTTTGATTTATTGTGTAGGTTTTTTTTTTTGTAAGGGTCTCCATCTATTACAAAGAGAAGTCTCCTCGATGAGTCATGAGGAATACACCTAGTGTCAATATAGAGGCAAATATTTAGAGTATGTACATTGGGGAGTATGTTGGTTTAGTGAAGTAGTGGTTGTAGATTCTCCTTCTAGATCCATTACTTCAGTAGCCCTGGGTAGTTGGCTAGGCTTCCTGTATCAGATAAGATTTCCCTCATGTGGAGCAGATCTTATATCCAATTAGAGAGCTGTTGGTTATTGCCAAGGTATGTGTGCCACTATTGGACCCTTAGGGTTATTGTGTCCTTCATGCTGGTTTTTGTTGTGCAACATAGATGTCATAGCTAAGTAGGACTATTGGTTGTTTCCCTTTGGAAGCTTACATGGCACCTCCTAGTGCAATGAAAGCTAGTCCTTAGGAAGGAGGGACCTCTGGGCCCTGTGTCTGCAGTGCATGGTGGCTTCAGCAATAGAAACTTATCTTCTTCTGGGGGCAACCAAAGGCAACAGAAATAGTCTAATGTTTTGTAAATCTCTTGGACAATGATTGCCAACAACTCAAAGTGCTTCTCATCCCTAGTGTTGGTGGTTTTGTTTAATGGTTTGGGCTCTTGAAGAGAGCATTGTCATCCAAGATCAGAAACTTTCATTTAAACTATGTATGTGTAGTTATATACACATTTACATGTATTATAGGGTATTTTTAGGTAAATAGTTAATAGTTATAATTTTTATGTTTTTAATGTTTATTTATTACTTCAAGTTACATCTCTAACACAGTCCCCTCTCTCCACCCCTTCTGCTCTCATCCTCCCACCCTCTCCCCCCTTCTCCTAGAAATTATTCTTTTTGTAGAATAATTATGCCACAATTATGAAAAATACAAGGCACAACATACATTCCCAATGTCAAATCCACACATACCCAGCAACTAACATCAATAATCTATTATCTATCTATCTCCACAAGTTTAAAGTTCTATACCTATTTCAATTTCCATCCTACCTGCATTACCAACTTAAAAACATCTTCTTAGACATAGAACTTCCTTTTAATTCCTAAACAAATTGAAATTTAACTGTGAGACTATAACTATCTGGTCTTCAACCACATCAGAGACCTGAGAAGAATAAATATATCTGATTAAACAGGAAGTGCAGACCCAGCAGCTTTCAAAACTAAGAAATGACAGACAACTGGCTGCCTGCACAATCCCCAATTTCTCTCCATACATTAGACCATCTATCTTCAGCCTCTTGGCCCAGTTTCTCTGACAGACATAATTGTAAAGCAGGGAATTATGAAGGACTTGCCTACCCTGTCTTGGCAGAGCTAGGCTGTCAACTTATCTGCTTCCAAGTTTTGTCCTTTTTGGACAGCATTCTGTCTACAGTTGAAGGAAGGGATTTTTCTTGCCCAGTGACAAGCTTGCCACTAATGCAACCATCTCCAAATAGAGATTCTTTGTTCATCCTCTACTTGGAGTAGAATAGAGGGTGTTGTCAGGAGCTGACATGTCCCAATATCAAAAAGTATTAAGCCAAGAAAACTTCTTTGAATGCCATATTCTACCAATCTCTAGTTATTATTCTTTATGACTTTTTCCAGACATCTTTACTGTATTTTACATTCCTCCCTTCTCTATTTCTCTTGCTCTGCCCTCTCTAATTATTTCTTTCTGTATTTTATTTAGTATTGAGAAATCAACTGTTACCTCGAGTTTTCCTTTATATGGTACTTGCATTGTTTTTTTTTTTTTTTCCTCTCTTGCAGTTTTCAATACTGTACTGGCTAATTTTATGTCAACTTGACATAGGCTGGAGTGGTCAGTGAAGAGGGAGCCTCAATTGAGACTATACCTTCATAAGACCAGGCTGTAGGCAAGCCAGTAGAGCATTTTCTTATTAGTGATTGATGGGGGAGGGCCCAGCCCACTGTGGGCGGGGCCATCCCTGGGCTGGTGGTCCTGCCATACGTGGGCTTGGTGCTCCTGGTTCTATAAGAAAGCAGGCTATGCAGGCCATGATGATCAAGCCAATAAGCAGTGCTCCTCCATGACCTCTGCATTGGCTCCTACCTCCAAGTTCATACCCCGTTTGAGTTCCTACCCTGACTTTCTTTGATGATGAACAGTGCTGTGGAAGTGTAAGCCAAATCATTTCCTCCCCAAGTTGTTTTTGGTCATGCTGTTTCATCACAGCAATAGCAACCCTAACAAATACTTTCTCTATTCTGTATACAAAGTGTTTATCTGTTATATATCATGGGGATTTTCTTTTCTGGTCTTGTCTGTTTAGTGTTCTGTGTCCTTCTTTTATCTCTATGGCTGTGTCTTCCCTTAGTTTAGGGAAATTCTCTTCTGTGATCCTGTTGAATCTAGTTTAGGGAAGTTCTCTTCTGTGATCTGGTCTATGCCATTAACTTGAGGTTCTTCTCCCTCCTCTATGCTTATAATCTGAAGGCTTGGTTTTTCATGGTGTTCCACATTTCCTGTATGTGCCTTCTCTTTTTTTATTCATATATCTTGCTTATTTGATCTAGATCATCTATTTTATCTTTGAATCCTAATATTCTATTTTCTACTTGGTTCATTCTACTGGTAAGGCTTTCCTTTGAGTTTCTGAGTTGAGTTATGGTTTTTTTCAGTCCCATGTTCATTTCAGCTTGAGTCTTCTTCAATAATTCTATCTTCCTGTTGAATTCCATTCTCAAGACCTAGATTGTCTTTGTCATTTTCCTCAGCTTTGTGGGTTTTTTAGGGGCTGAGGGGGTTGGTCACTCAGTCATTAATTCTCCTTAAGCTCTTTCTCCTTAACTTCATTCAGTTGTTTCTTTGTGTCTTCTTTAAACTCCTTGAATTCTTCATTGAAATGTATTATTGTTCTTTTAAATTCTGTATCCTGGGGTTTATCTAGGTAATTCTCATGGTCTGGGAACCAGCTATAGTGATCCACTCCTTCCAGCTATGCACCACCATCTCCAATTAGTCTGTTTATATTTTGAATATACGAGTGGATCAGAACCCTCATGGTCTAATCTGTCTTAGAACCACCCTCATAGATACACTGAGAGGTATGCTTTCCTAATCTCCTTATGAGTCTCTCAATCTACAGATCTGAAGTCAAGATTAACCACCATGAATCTTCCTGAGGTGGCCTGCTGGAGGCTCAGGCTGGTGTTGGCTATTTCTCCAAAGGTGGTCCCTAGCAGGATTTCTTCCTGTATGTGACTGTAACTTTGTTTTTATTACCTCCTGTGGGCAACAGGAACTCTGGAAACCATGTGGACAGCCACGTGGGCATTTCTTTCTGTGGTGCTGATGATGCAAGTGCGAATCTCTGAGCACTCAAATAGAGGGGAATTGGGCTGTGGGCTATGAAACCACCCTGCCTGTGGTTCTGTGTCAGTATACATCCCATCCAGCCCCCTACCCATCTCAGTGTCCAGTCATAGCCGCTGTTCTTATCCTTGAGCTCCTAACAACTGGCCTGTGGTCTCTGACCTGGAGAGGAGTGTGTTAAAAGGCATAGTTCCCTTGAGCTTCCGTGAAACTCCATGGCACTGGCTGTACTTTCAGTAGTGGTCTGTCCAACACCGAGCGATGTGCCAGTCCAGGCACGTAGCAGGCTTACTCTTCAGCCTTTTGCTCATGGGTCTGCCTGGCCCTCCCACAGCAACTGTTTAATTTAGGGATGGGCTTTATGGTACAAAGCCATGTTGGTGAGCTGTCTTCCTACAGAAGGTACTTCATGATCCAGGTGATCCCCAACACAGGGCCTTCTTGGATTTATCATACATTATTCATTAGCGTACCAAAACCTTAAAGTGTGGGGTCATTTCAAATTTACTAAGAGACCTAAACTTTGTTTGCTCTAGATTTTTTAGAATTTAGTGGCAACTTGTGAAAACCTTAGCTTAGAATGTCATTCTTTTCTTTTGAGCCTACGTTCCGGGGGGGGGGGGTAGGGAGGCTTTTAAAATTATACCTAATTTGGTACAATTTAGGTTGAGATGGGTAGATTTGGATTTGAGATAGAGAAGGTCACAGATAGACCATAGAGTTCCCTAACACACACACACACACACACTCACACACACACACACTCACACACACACACACACACACACACAGCTCCTCTGGTGATATATTGGGTCATTATCATGGTCAACAAGATTATACATTCCTCACTAAAATCTTTACTTTGTTCAAACTTCCTTCATTTTTACCCAGAATCCCAACTTACCTTTCAGGGTCAATGTTGCACACACTTACATGGTCTCAAGGAGACCCTGGCAGTTTTGAGGATTATTGGCAAAGGTTCTTTAGAATATTCCTGTGTCACTCTTTGCACTGTGTTCTTTCCACTATAAGGCTTGGCTTGTGGGTATAAGGAGAGGACCACAGGGCGAAGTGTCAATCTCATCCAGCACAGTCAAGGGTGCACACTGTCATCTGTCCTGATCACTGTGACACCCACTGTGTGTCTTCAGCAGAGACAGTGTGACATCACCCTGCCACCCTCTCCCTGTGCTCCTGGACAGGCAGTCCCCATGTGCAACCCACCCTAGAGTCTGAGTTGTGCTCCATCTCCCTGGGGGAAGTAGCTACAGAGGCCTGCAGAACTTTCTCGAACAAGATACGTGTCTTTTCTCTTTTTCATATTGAGGCAGGGTCTCCCTATGTAGTCTAGCCTGGTCTAGGAGTCACTGTCCTCCTGACTCTGCTTCTTGAGCACTGGCAATACTGCATGAACTGTCTTGCCTAACTTGAGATTTTTGTCAGGTTCCCCTCAGCTACTTACCTGTTTTGTCACTTTTTGGTGGCTGCAAGGGCATTACTTTCATATTTGGGGTCATAGTCCATGTCCCTGCTCAGAGTGCTCAGAGGCTGGCACAGCCTCTCAGCTTTTGGGTGACTTTGCACATCACCAATGCTCGTGGATTGCTTTGAGCATGTGCTTGCTTTGTGGCTCTGGGGGTTCTCCATGCTTCCCAAGAACCCTTTTTGACACTGCTAGAATCAACCATTGATCCTGTGCATGCTGGTTCCTTACATTAGACCACCTTACTGGACTGAGGATCTAGGAATGGCATGCATTTTGTGTAGAATCCCATTCCCTCTGTGTCCTCTCAGCTGATGTTCAAGGAGGCCCATGTACGCGTACTAACCAGTGTGTGTACCAGCACACTGCCTAGACATGCTTTCCGTTTGCTTCTCTAGTAAGCTGAGTGTGAGCTCCAACTTAAACTTCAGTTCTATTCTGTTATCCCAGGATTTCTAGCGTCTTTGCCTTGCGTATCTTTAGTTTCCTACCAACAGGGGTGCCATGAAGTCAGTGCAGATAAGCAAGTGAAGAGGGAGAAAGATTAACACACTTAAGTGGCCACATGCTCGTGTACTCTCATGCATAACCCACAGGAGACCACCAGAGATCCTGATCTGTCGTTTCCTACCCAGTTCCCTTGAGGCAGAGTTTCTCACTGAACCCAGAGTTCCTCATTTTATGACTAGGCTTGTACCAAGGAAGCTGAGGTTTCCTTCTGGGGTTCTTAGTCTCACTAATATAATTTAGAAAAGAACTCAAGGGGAAGCAAAGGACAATTTTATGAGAGTCTAAGAGAAGCTTCTGGAAAAAGACTAAAAGAAAATCATGCTGTTTGTGTTAAGCATGGAAAAGAAACAGCGAATTATTATTAAAGATGGTGCTCACTTTAATGATACGCTTTAATGAACGCCTTAATCCCAGCACTCGGGAGGCAGAGGCAGACAGATCTCAGAGTTCCGGACCAGCCTGGTCTACAGAGTTAGTTCCAGGACAGTCAGGGGAGTATACAGAGAAACTCTGTCTAGACACAAAACCAAAAAGAAAGAGAAAGAAAGAAAGAAAGAAAGAAAGAAAGAAAGAAGGAAGGAAGGAAGGAAGGAAGGAAGGAAGGAAGGAAGGAAGGAAGGAAGGAAGGAAGGAAAGAAAGAAAGAAAGAAAGAAAGAAAGAAAGAAAGAAAGAACCACAAAGATGGGCTTTCCTGGTAAGCTGAGAAAAGAACCCCAAAAGTACCCATCTGGGTAGTAGTATATTGTGTTTCATAGCCTCCAGCTCTTTGCAAGTCATAGGTTTTGTGTCACCCATGTTTTGTTCATTAGATGATGCCCCTGGAAGGAGAAGGCTTCCACTCTGCAGACTGGCTTTTCTTTCATTCTTAGGATTGATGTAGCTGCTTTACTTCCTGCTTTTCTGCCATAAGCTAGCTGTCCATCAGTCCTCAGCAACACCTCCCCTCCCCCACCCAGGGCTGGAGTTACAGGTGGACATAGGGTTTTACGTAGGTCTTGGGACTCCACTCTCAGGTCCTCATGCTTGCATAGCAAGTGCAAGTGCTCTTACCTCTGAGCCGCCTCCCCAGCTCCCACTGACTCGTATATCTTTGATTATTATAATTATGGACTGCCTGCCTGTGGAGAGCCCTGTCTAGAAGGATGGATCAGAACACTGACCATTGCATAATTTCAGTTGAAGGTAAGGAGAGAAACTGACAGCTATCATAGACTTCAAACATCTCCACACTTAAAAAGAAAGAGTTGTAGTAAAGAATGGTTAAAGATTACTCTGCATAATTCAGCTTGGTACCTGAAATCTTGAGCCTACATGGACCTGAGTCATGTGGATGTGAGTGGGGACTCTAACATGAAATAATGCTGATGAATAGCATGCAGGCTGTGTGGTCCACACCTATATGGTGAAAAGCCCATGACAACACAGCTGTCTACTGTGGCTGCACTCTGCATTTTCTGATTTAGTAGGTCTGGGTTGAAAGTTACAAACTAACAGGTTATATTAGTTACCTGCCTTGTTTTAACAAAATACCCAACAAAAGCAATTGAAGGAGGAAAGAGTATGTTTTGGCTCACAGTTTGAGGGTGCAGCCTCTGATGATGGTGAAGGCGTGGCAACGGAAGCCTGAGGTGGGCTGGTCATGCTGTGTCCATTGTCAGGAAGCAGAGGACCTATGCTGATGCTCAGCTCACTCTCTCCTGTTTTATCCAGTCCACATGGAACTCACGGTGTGGTGCTGCCCACAGTGAGGATCCTCCCACTTCTGTTAACCTAATTAGATAATCACTCACAGGCTTCCCAGAGCTTGTCTATTAGGAATTGTATGTAGGTCAGGGCAAAGGGATCTCACAGGTTCTCAGGGGTGGCTGCTGCTGCAGTTCCGGAGAGCAAGAGGACACCATGGGCCACACATCAGAAAAAGAAAAGAGGAGACAGGCAAAGACTCAGAAATGTCATGGGGGCCCCATGGAGCACTGGACACAGAAGCTGAGCACACAAGCAGCTGCAGATTAGAGAAGTACTGAAGATGGCAAGGGAGTTTGATTGGGAAGAAAAACAGGGAGCACTCTAGAGAGCAGGGACTTGAGAAGGCCGTGTTAAAGGGAAGAAAATGGTGTCCTTTTCCTTCCCTCCCCCAGCTTTGCTTTGAAGATGTTTGGGTGGAAGGGCCTGGAGCTGAGATGATTCTGTCAGAAAACTCCATCTACCTTCTATTAACATGCTAAGTCTCTTCCGTGGTGGACATTTTGTCTCTTTCAATGCTTTTTTGCCCTTGAGTCCATTCTTCTTCTACCATGCACAACCCTCTGTGTAGCTTCAGTTGCAGTTAATAAATACCTTTGCCCCACAAGCATTTTGAATTGCTTTCATCGTGACTGTAATTGACCAGACGCCCTTAAATTAGTTTGTTGTTTCCCAGGACTTGGCATTCACAGTAGAAGAACAAAGCCTTTTTTTTTTTTTTTTTTTTAATGGTACATTGTGATTCCCTTAGCAAGTCCCTATTGTAAGTCTGCAGCTGTGCAGCGCTTACAGAATCATATTCAGGCCATCCTGTGTGTGTGTACGTGCAAAGGTCCCAATGGACTCACACAATATAGACATTTTTCTTATTTGTCCTGTTGTTGTTTTTGTTGTCACTAGTGTGGTTTTGTGCATAATTCAAAGCCTACTTCACAGGGAACAGAATTCCAAAGTGCCATTTGAAATGGGAACCTGTCCTGCTTTTCAGATTGCTTATGAGGCAGGGCAGGGACAGAGGTAACCGCAGAGGCTCACCTGTCCCTTGCCCAGTGCAATGGACAGCCTCATTGTCTAGGGCGTCAGGCAGAAAGCACGGGCAGGGAAGAGAGGAAGCCCCACGGGTCAGGGAAGAGAGGAAGCCCCACGGG
>CAJQZJ010008952.1:1595101-1611336 GCA_907164525.1 Lophiomys imhausi
GAAGAGAGGAAGCCCCACGGGTCAGGGAAGAGAGGAAGCCCCACGGGCAGGGAAGAGAGGAAGCCCCACGGGTCAGGGAAGAGAGGAAGCCCCACGGGTCAGGGAAGAGAGGAAGCCCCACGGTCAGGGAAGAGAGGAAGCCCCACGGGTCAGGGAAGAGAGGAAGCCCCACGGGCAGGGAAGAGAGGAAGCCCCACGGGTCAAGCCCTCCCAGCTGCTCCAAGGGAGACTGTAAACAGGAAGAGGAGTGGGATGCTGAGCTGGGGGAGTGGGGATAACAAATCTTGGGAACAAGTAAGATGGGATAGGGCAGTGGCATGAGACAGAGGCTGTGGAGGAAGCAGGAAACTGCTCTTGCCCAGGCCAGAACCTATGGAGGGTGTTTGTTTGATTGAGAACTCAGGACTCTGCAGATTCAATTAAGCTCTACTTGTCTGCAGTCTGTGACCCACTCTAGGCCGATGTCCCATCTTAGGCCATATTGTACAGCCCATGACCAAACAAGGTTTTGGTGTCTTCATCTTGCAAAGCTCCCAGCTGTTGGACTGAATGTCTTGGAAGGCTTCTTTTGTCCTGTCCTTTCTCTGCTGTTTTCTTCCCCTTGAAGTCTGAATGGGCTATTTTTCAAGTCCTTTCACCTGATACACATTAACGATTCTTGCTTGCCAAGCTAGCATTATGTGTCTTCTTGCTCTGCAGTTCTGAATGTGCAGTGTCTGTACATGGGTTTTACAGAAAAAAAAAAAAAGGAAGTTCCCTTGGCCTTCCAACATTGCCTAATTATGTAGCAGATTATTGAAACTAGGCCCGTTTGATTCTTTTCTCCTGAATGCCCTGGCACAGTGCCATGACAAATCTGAACCCCATGCCTGTATGACTTTGTCAACAACAACTGTCCCCCACTTTCCATTCTCTAGGACAAAGAAATCAGTTAGTGGAGGCTGCCCCCTGGGGACATTTCCCATCTTGAGTATGAAGCATACCAGCCTTCAGCTTGACTGAGTGTTTTTAAGGTTTGTAAACCCTTTAGGACTAGTGACCATTCTTAATGAAAACATAGTCACTTTATACAGTGTAAAGTATAAACTTGAAAAATACTTAGAGATTTAAACAGAAAAAGGTACAGAGAACTATAAACCAACCAAGCAAGCAGCAAACCATAGTCTATGCTCTCAGGACCTCAAAAAAACCCATGTTGGCATTCAAATAATAATAAATTTGGGGTACATCAGCATTTAAATAATGATAAAACTAGAGTACATGGATATGCCCTGTATGTAACACACCCTCAGGGTAGGAAAGGTCCATAATCCTAGTATCTTCTTGTACCCCACAAGGCTAAGAAACCACAAGATCCCCTTGTACTCAGGAGCCACCAGCATTGGCTACATCAGGACAGGTATCCAAATTATCTTAAAGGCCCCTCTTCACCTATTTAAAAGCCATTTTATCTGTGTCAATGAATCCTTTATAACAATAGAAAATATACTTAGTGCAGAATAAGTTAATAGCAGCCAATAACTGTCCTGGGAAGCTACTGATCCATCCTGATTTCCACCTACTCCCTGCTCTGAATTCAGGTTGGTAGCCCTTATTCCTGAATGATTCCAGAGTACTGTGGCCACACCCTTGTTTCCTCAAGCTCTGCTCCTAGGGTCAGGTCTCTCCACGTGTCTGCCACGTTCACACACCACTGGTCATTGTATCTTAACTATTTTGTAGGTGTGCAGTTTGTGCTGACTTCTTTTGAGTCCTAGAGGGCCTTCTCTCTCAAGGGTATCTGGTATCATGTCCAGCTAGCTAGCAGTTTGTCCTAACTGAATGCTTGGACACAGGTACCCAATGAGCCTTGGCTGACAGAATGTGAGGAAAGGTGTAAATAGTTAGACTGTGAATCTAACACTGAGTGCAGAACATGGTGGCATTGTGGGATTCTTCTCTTAGATCAGCAGCTCTCAACCTCTAGGTTATGATCCCTTTAGGAATCACATATCAGATGCCCTGTATATCAGATATTTACATTATGATTCCTAACATTAGCAAAATTACAGTTGTAAAGTAGCATCAAAATAATTTTGTGGTTGACAGTCACCACAACATGAGGAACTATATTAAAGGGTCTCATTATTAAGAAGATTGAGAGCCACTGTCTTAGAGTGACAAAGCCATGTTGGCATGAGACATCCCAGGGAAAGGAGGAGACCTTCTGTATGAGCCCTCCTCATCCCATTCTTCCATGAATTGGGATTGTCAATACCATCTGCAGACTGAAGCCCACAGAGGTTAAGGAGCTACATGGTACTATTTATGAGTGATGGTTTAGAAACCTTAGTTCTGTCCTAACACACAACACATGGGTCTGCCCCTGCTAGATTGTTCTTTATCATGTTTCTGATGAGAATGCTAAGTGTTCTCTTCCTCCTGATTAGAGTATGTGATATTCATCTTTGTAACTGGACAGGTCTTGGAGCCACCCAGAAGATACACCTCTGGGTGTGGCTTTGACAGTGTTTCCAGAGAGGTTTTGATTGCTAAGACCACATTCTTAAATCACTCAGGCATTGTTGAGTCTTTATGGATCCTGGAGCTGGTGGTTGCTATAGCACTGTTGTATTTCTTTTCATTTACATCCTGTATATGTCTTTGTCATTGTGAGTACAACCCTCTGCTATAAGGAAGAAGTTAGAGGATACAAACCTTTGCTGTCTGCTCTTCTTGCGGGGGATGCAGGTATTCTCCTGACTGCTTCATTCAGAGTGGGATTTAGATGAAGAAGATTGTGTACCACATTTCTGCTGTATCAATGTTTATCTTATAATGAGAAGGGGGGAAGTGTTAACACGGCTAGAGACATTATCTGGAATTTGAACAGAATTATATTTAGTTCAAAGTTTGGCAAGGATGAGTTTGAAAAGCAGGCTGCTAGAATCACAAAGCACATATTTAAGTACCTCAGGTTACCAGGTAAATATATGATGCTTAAAGCCAAATGGCAAGGACTCAAAGTAAGAATTAAGGTCTCCAGATGTGAGGATCTGTTTATGCAAGCAAAAGGCAATCTCTGAGAGGATCTTTAGATGGGGTTGACATGAGAGCTAGAAGGTCCACCTCTTCCCTCCCTAGATGGGGTTGACATGAGAGCTTGAAGGTCCACCTCTTCCCTCCCTAGATGGGGTTGACATGAGAGCTAGAAGGTCCACCTCTTCCCTCCCCATATTGTCCTCTTGGCTACCTTAGTCATCATGGATGATCAGTCTTTATGGGCAAAGCAGCATAGCCAGTGTGCAACAGGCAAACACAGATGGGCAGGGAGCACCAGCCATGGGTGGCTTGGGATGTGACAGAGTAAGTCCTGGGGTGTTCGGAGTGAGCATTACTGAAGGTTTACCATACACATTTGGTTTCCTTAAGTGAGCCTGACTGCCACAGACCTCGCTGACTAGAACTGAACATTCTAGAAAATGGGGTTGCTTAAGAAGCACACAGGGCTGAAGGTATTTCTCTAACTTGCTGGGGGAGCTGCATGCTGTGTGAGGACAAGGAGGACCTTAGAGATGGGTTTCATTGGATCCTTCAGCTCAGATGTTTCTTCACCACAAACTGGAAAAGAGTCAAATCCGAGAAGTAACTGTCTTAACCAGTCTTCCATGGTTACTAAACTTCACCAAGGCACTCTTATCAAATGCACTTTGGAGGGTTGAAGGGAAGGATGGGTGTGTGTGGGCCTTTCCAATTTTGAGAATTAACACGATAATGTAAACTTACCACCTGAGGCAAGAACCCCTGGATAAACCTCCACAGAGGACCTTGTCTCCCTTCACAGTCACTTGCTGTCCACTCCCCAACCCCAGCCCACTATAACCAGGAGGTGGAATTCTCACTGTTTCTGTGGAAGCTGCAGGAGGGATGTCTGAGTGTTTGTTTCTCATTTCAGACTGTTCTGCAATGACCACAGCGAGGTACCGGCCCACTTGGGACCTGGCCCTCGACCCACTGGTGTCCTGCAAGCTGTGCCTCGGGGAGTACCCAGCGGAGCAGATGACGACCATCACCCAGTGCCAGTGTATCTTCTGTACCCTGGTTGGTTTCTCAGCTCAAGTTCATGTTCAAGAGTTTGCTGCTCTCTTTTCTGGACACACCAAGACACACTTGGGGCTAAACTTTGTAGGAGCCTAAGTGTATATTCAGACTCACACAAATAGGAGAGGAATTCTGTAAGTCAGGCAGGTGGCTGGAGTAGAAGCTTAGTATGACATTTGCCTATGATACACAAACCATCATTTAACTAAAATTGGAGAAGCTGGTAGCACAATGAAATGCCCGACACAGCACACATTCTCCTAGCCACCCAGGAGGCTTTCCCATACCTCATTTTCAGTCTAATGATGACTACACACTTGACACAGTGGCAAACTTTGTGTAGTTAGGGTACACAGCCATTAGTATTATCTTTCCCGCTAAATACTGAGGGATGATGTGTACAGATTGAGGCCAATCTTTTTTTTTTTTTTACAATGCAGTTAGAATTTCTTGAGGTCAAATGATCTGTTCTCAATATGAATATAGACATTCCTAACTGAAAAAGTTTGAGTTTGGGTCTAATTCTGAAATGGATTTTTATGTTTGTTTCTGTACATGTATATGTGTCTGTATATTTACTCTGTTTGTATGTGTGTGCACATGTGTGTGTGCACGTGTGTGTATGTGTGTGTTGCGCACGTGCGTGTGCACACATATGTGTGTGTGGGCATGTGTGCATATGTATGTGTGCATGTGTGTGTACACGTGTGTGTATGTTTGCATGTGTGTGCATGTGTGTGTGTGTGTGTGTGTGTGTGTGTGTGTGTGTGTACACATATGCCAGTGTAGGCCAGAAGAAGGCATCAGATCCCCTGGAACTGGAGTTATAAACAGTTTAAACTACTTGATGTAGGTTCTGGGAATCAAACTTGGGTTCTGTGGAAGAGTAGTATGTGCTCTCAACTGCTGAGCCATCTCTCCAGTCCCAAACTTAGGATTTTTATCTGTCATAAAAGAAAACAAAAAAATTTAGCAAAAAAGGGAGTGGTTTTAAAATTGAAAAGATATTATGTAATCAGTTTTTCTGATTTGTTTTTTTTCTGGCATTCAAAAAATAGGAGTGAAAGAAACATAGGTGGAGCAGGTAGGGAGAGGCGGCGATGTTGATCAGAGGGTACGGGGTTCAATTGTGTGACATGACTATGATGTATAATGGGGTGAATGGGTTAGAATGCTGTACTGCATGTGTAGATGTTCTGTTCCAGCTTAAATATTCTCTCCAGAGAGAACACAAAGTAAAATAAGAGCAACTAACAACAATAAACCCAAAGTCAAAAATATTTGATACATTCTTAATTGATCACTTCAAAATGTTTACAGGCAGGGCTGGGGATATGGGCAGGCCCTTGCCTTGCAAGTGTGGACAGCTGAGTTCAGATTGTCAGAGCCCACATAAAACCAAAGGCATAACATGAGCACATGCATTCTAAGTGTTCCTACCAGAAGATGGGAGATGGAGACAGGAGGGTGCCTAGACAGTGCTACCTACCGAGACTGTCTTACACAGAGGAAAAACAACGAAGACATCCTGTCTGAAGCAAGGTTTAGGTGAGGACCTATATCTGAGGTTGTCCTCTCCTCATGCCCATATTCATATACATGAATGCACACATATATGGGAACATCAACTCAGATGCCTTAAATATGCTGTTTGGGCTAGTCAATTACATATCAGTAAGGCTGAATGGCAAAATAAAAGGCTACAGTTACTTTCTTTAAATAAATTTAATTATTTGTTGCTTCAGGTTACATCTCCATCATACTGTCCTCTTTCCTCCCTTCCCAGCCCTGCCCTCCCATCCTCTATCCCCTAACCCTTCCATCCTTCTCCTTTGGAGTGGAGTGTCCCTACATAACAGTCCCTTGCCCCAGTTCAGAAGTCATATGAAGGCCAAGTGCCTCTTCATTCAGTTACTTTTAAAGGTATAGAAGTGGGGGAGAGAACTCTCTTTAAACTATCCTTTGTAAAATCCCATCACTTCTGAATTTGAGAGCCATTCTGACTGCAGAGTGTGGGCTGCTGACTGCAGAGCTGGGCTGAGAATGTGGCTGGAAGTCTTTCCTGCCTCCTTGGCCTGAGTGTCTTCACACTCCTGCTCATGGCCTACACCCTCTGTTTCATTTATGCCCTTCAGATCTGTGAGCCTGAGCCTTAAGCCCACATTGTCTCATTCCAAGCTGGCCCTTTTGCTGACTCTCTGAAGCAAGGACATTTTCTGGTCTTTCACTATGTATCCCCTCAACACCGAGCTTAGTTCAGGACTCCTAATAGCTAATCAATAAAGTCTCAGTGATTTGACCTCACTCCAGGAGCTCAGATTCAAAACCCTGTGCCTCATTAAAGCCCCAGGAAAAACCAGCATCAGCCTGCTAAGAAGGAAATTGCTTTTGATGTTTTCAGGAGGTGGGGAAGGACAAGGGGGGCTGGAGACTAAGAGAAGATGGAGTGACTCTCTCCATCTGATTAATGCACTGAGCACGGCTCAGATCTCAGCCAACGCATGAGCTTGGACTGGAACTTGTCAAGTTGTGCTACAAAATTAGCTTTCTGCAGAGAGCCACCCTATTGCCTGAAGAGACATTTCTGCAGTCCCCATCAGTCCCTCAACACCCATCTACAGTGAGTGCCTTCTCTCTAGTCACCTGCTACCAGTGCCCCAACATGCTCTTCCCTCTTGGGATACCTATCTTCCTGCCTTCCTGCCAAGTCTTTCATTGTTGTTTTGTTTCTGTGTCTAGAGACTTCTTGTCAAATAAATCAATAAACAGCTCTAAATCATGGCAAGGGCTTCATTTAAATCGCAGCATGTAAGAAAGAGCCGCTATTTTCTCAAAGAAGCCAGGCCAGAGTACCAAGAAGTGATGTAATTTTGTGGAAGTTGTGACTCTCCCCCCAGTTTTACTTTCTAAAATTGAGAATGTTAAAGACAGGTATCTTGTCTGCAGCTCTGGGGTGTGAAGCAACAAGGGCACCTGTATTTTGGCTGAGAAGGGTAAACAGTGCCATGATGCCATGCCAGTTACACATTGACTCCTCTGCTGGGGTCACTGGGGTCACACCACCATGGACAAGCCATGGAGCAGCTAGGGCTTCTGATCAGACAGACAGGAAAATATTACAACTGTGTCACACTGAAAGAAAGCTGCCCTGCTTCAAGACAGTGCTGCACAGGGAATAGTAATGTTGGATCCAGAAAAGGAAGATGTTTTCCAACAAGACTCTCTCGGGTGCATGGCTCAGACTGACATCTGTGGCTCTCCATTGTTTGGGATCTGTGAATCACTGCAGAAGGAGTGCCCAGCTGTGGAGTGATGAATCTGACCTCCCCCACCAATTGGCTCTTTGTTGGTGACCAGGAACCTGGCAGGGTTTCAAACTCCTTATCTACAGTGGTCTCCATATCTAGCAACATGAGTAGTCTCTGATCACCAAGACTCATGGGCCTTGTCTCTTTTCTGTTACTGCCAGAACCTTCCTGTTCTCACCTGAGTCTCTTGGTGGGACATGTCGGCTGCTGATAGATATGGTTTATACCAGGACCAGGATCTTTTTTCTTCATCCTACTAGGGTCTCTGAACAGATGGGGTGACTTCAGTGGTCATTTCTTCATCACAGTGTCCCTAGAGGAAGAAGAGGGGGAGGCATGTCACTGGTAACTCTGGGTCAAAAAGGACAATTCTTTCCCAGGAAAGACCCAGCCTTTAGGACCTGACTCCTGGATTAGCTAACATGGCTCCATTGATTGGTTCAGCCAGGAGCCCGGAACCTATATCTGATCTCTGGGGTGGTCTCTCTAGACCTCAAGACCAGGCAGGCAGGGAATGGTTCTGAAAACACAGGACACCACTCAGGGGGAGAATTGGGAACATTCCTGTGAATGTAGAGAATAAATACCCCCCATTCAACACTCAACCCTAGCCTCTGCCTCCTCTCTCTGAAGCCACAAAGCACCCCTCCATTACTAGGCTCCTCCCACTGCCCTGGTTTCCCTCCTATCCCTATTTAAAACTTCTCTACTCCTCCATCATCTGGTGTTATTTTGGCCTTTGCCAGGCACCTTGATTCTGTTTACTGATCCAGGTCTGCTGCTGTCGGTAGTCTGCAGGTACAGCAGGATCGTGTACCCAATTACTTGTAGGTTTGTCATGGTTTGAAGAAATCTGCCTTGCCATGTGGGGTCAGTCTGCCCTGGTCAGAGAAGATTACAGCAAATAGTTTCCAAAATGTTCTTGAGCCTAGGTGTCGTTGTGTAGAGGCACACCACAGGAAGAACTGATGGGTAGAAACAGCCAGAGTCAGACTGATCTGCCAAGTGGAGTTAGGTCCAAGAGCCAGCCAGCTACCTTCACCTTGCACCCTCCTGTTCAGGGTCGGACCTCTTTTCTAAGATCAGAGAGGGACCCAGATGAAGGAACCAATGAGCAGACTAGATAAGCATCCTGGTATTTGTCCATCAGGTGGGGAAAGTCTAGACGAGGCGATTTCAAGTGCAGGAGGTGAGTTTCTATGTTAAGAGGCTGCAGACAGCTGGCTCCAGCTGTCCAGAGGCCTGAACAGAGTTTTGTGTTCTGTGATCTGGTCAGCTTCCTGAGCTATGTGGACTTCTCTAATTCTCTACCACAGTGGACATGCCACAAACAGATCTTTTCCACATCCACCTCAGACTTTAGGGCCCTTGTAAAACTACCTCATTGGTACTTGATAGAAAGGGTTGAGGATAGCATGAATTGATGGTCGGGGGCATGTGCTGGTTGGTTTTTGCCAACTTGCCATAAACCTAGACATATCTGGGAAGAGGGAAGCCTAACTGAGAAAACGCTTCCATAAGGTTAGCCTGTAGGCAGGTGTGTGGGGTGTTGTTTTGATTAATGATTGATGTGAGAGGGCCCAGCCTACTAAAGGTTAGTGAGGTACTCCCAGGTCCTTAGTCCTGGATAGTACAAGAAAGCAGGCTGAGCTAGCCATGAGGAACAAGCCAGTAAGCAGCACCCATCCATGGGTTCTGCTTCAGTTCATGCCCTGAGAACCCCCTTTAACTTCCTTCAGAAATGGTGTGTGACCTGAGAGCTGTAAGATGAAATAATCCCTCTCCAAGTTGATTTTAGACATGTTATTTTATCATAGCAATAGAAATGGAATAAGACAGAATTAGTCCCAAGCATGGCTGTGAAGACCTGACCCTGTAGTTTGGGGAGGATTGCAGAAGGACTTTGGAACTTATTGAAAGAAAAGCCATCAAGAGTTCAAAGCTCGGTGAGCTTTGTGGGAATTTGGAGGGTAACACTGGGAGATGTAGGCAATAGGAGGCCTGGCTTGTTAAGTTTCAGAGGGAATTTTTGAATGTCCCTTGAAGACTATAAGTGTATGGACATAAAGTTTTGAATTAATAAGTGCTAAAATGAAGTCTCTGCTTTGCTGAGACAATATAGGCCCTGGTCATCTGAGGATGATGGGTCAGCAGTCATTAAGAAGAGTCCAAAATGCTTTAGGTAGAATCTTCTGGGAAGTATTTCCTCAGGATCAGCACACAGAAGTTGCGGTACCGGTTTTAAAACGGTCATGGAGAGCTGCTGATACTTGGCACAGTGAGAAGCCAGTAGAGGATATTGGTGAAGGTGCAGCTTCAGTGGCAGCAGAAGCCTGGTAATTGGAGGAGTCATGGAGAAAAGTTGAGGCCTGACATCACGTTGTAGGGTTAAAGTCCCTAGAGATAGCCTATGAGAGATGCTCTTGTCAAAGATGCAGCCCAGTTACTGTGGAGACCTGAGCATTTTGGAGATGCTGGTGCCGTGGGATGATAACCAAGGACAAGAGCAGCAGCTGTGTGGGGTAGAGCCAGAGCATAGGAAGTAAGCTGTGTGTGCTGAGGATGGCAGAGACAGGGAAGTGGAACCAGACAAGGCCTTTGGTCCCAGAGGATCATGAGTGGGTCTCACAGGTTAAATACTGAGCTCTCAATATTCTTGGAGCATGGTCTTGCTTTGAATTTATTGTGTGCCCTGATTTTTCCCCTTGGTGTAAGAACATACATTGTTTATTTTAGGGAAGTTTGGACTTTAAAAGAGTCTTTGGATATTTTAAAGGGACTGGACTTTTTAAAGTGTCTGAATTTTTAAAGATTGTGACTTTAAAACTCAGAATGTTTTATATCATGATATTGATATTAATATGTGATGTTGGGGATGAACAAGAAAAGAAAGTCTATTGCTTAACAGATGTGTTTGTGTGCCAAGTTGACAAGGAGTCAGTTGTGCTGGTTGGTTTTGTCAGCTTGACACAAACTTAAATGTATCTGGGAAGAAGGAACCTTGAGGATATGAAAAATTGGCAAATATAATTCCTTTATAAGACTGGACTGTAGGCAAATCCATGGGGTTCTGTCTTAGTGATTGATATGGAAAGGCCCAGCCCACTGGGAATGCTGCTACCCCAGGGCTGCTGGATGGTCTAAGAAAGCAGGCTGAGAATGCCACAAGAAGCAAGCCAGAAAGGAACATTTCTTCTGGCCTCTGCTCTAGTTCCTGCCTCCAGGTTTCTTCCTGGAGTTCTTTCAGTGACTTCCATCAATGACGGAGCGTGACCTGAGTAATAAGCCCGTTCCATCAATGACGGAGCGTGACCTGAGTAATAAGCCCGTTCCTCCCCTAAGGTGCTTCTGGTCATGGGGTTTTACCACAGCAATAGAACTCTAAGACAGGGGATGCTAGAGATACTGTATCTTTCTGTGCTCTGCTTGTAGAAGCCCAGGGATAGATTTCTTCATCTGGTGTAAAGGACCAACAGATAGGAAAGTTATAATGGGCTGTCAGATTGTTGTTGTCTATGCCCTAATTTCTGAGTCTGTGCTTTCTTTCTTTATTTGTTTGTTTGTTTGTTTATTTATTTATTTATTTACTTTAAATAATTTATTTTTTATTTCAAGTTACATCTCAATCACAATCCCCTCCCTACTCCCCCCTCCAGTCCCACCCTTCCACCCTCCTCCCCCTCAGCCCAACCATCCTCTTCCCTTCTTTTTTTTTTAGTTTAAGGTATTTCTTTTTCCCCCCAACAGCTCTCCCTTTCAGTCCAAAAAATGGTTCTTTTTCTTATAACTATAAATACAATACAAAACAACAGAAATAAATAGGCCACAATTATAAGAGTTATATGGCTTAGCATACATTCCCAATGTCCAGTCCATATGTATTTGGCACCTGACTTTAACATTCTACTATCTAACCATCTCCATGAGTTTAAAGTTCTATATCTAACTCAGCTTTCATACTAACTTGCCTCATAATTTTAAAAAATATCTTCTTAGATCCAGAACACCCTCTTGATTCCTAAACAACTCAAAATTTAACTATGAGACTCTAGCTATCTATTCTTCAACCACCTCAGAGACCTGAGAGGGATAAATATATCTGATTATATAGGAAGTGCAGGGCCTGCAGCTTCCAAAACTAAAAAATGACATACCAGTGGCTGCCTGGACAGTTCCCATTTTCTCTCCATACATTACAGCATCAATCTTCAGCCATTTGGCCCCATTTCTCTGACAGACATTGATTGTAGAGCAGGAATTATGAAGGACTTACCTACCCTGTCTTGGCAGAGCTAGGCTGTCGACTTATCTGCTTCCAAGTTTTGTCCTTTTTGGACAGAAGTCTGTCTACAGTTGAAGCAAGGGGTTTTTCTTGCCAAGAGAACGGCTTACCACCAATTCAATCATCTCCCACTGGAGATTCTTCGATGCTCATCTTCTACTTGGAGTAGAATAGGGGGTGCTGTCAGGAGCTGACATGTCTCGATATCAAAAAATCTTAAGTTAAGAAAACATCTTTGAATGCCATATTCTGCAGATCTCTTGAGGTTTTTGAAGATGCCCTATCTATCTTTTATATTTAGATAAGCAAATATTGCTTGTCTCTTAGCAACTTGATTTCTGAGTAGCTTAGAAAATAACTGTGATAGACTGTCATAGTAACTAACAAAATGACACGTTTTCATGACTATTAGTTTCTGTTTCTTAATTATCCTAAACAGTTTATGTCAGTTGGTAGCGAGAGGTCAAAACTTGACATTTCATTTTTAAATATTACTACGAACAATACCTTTAAGAAGCGTTACCCTTAGAGTCTGCGCTTTCTTATCATCAAAATTAACTTTATTTTCACATGGGACATTGATGCACTGAAATGGAAAAAGTGAATTCTTACACACACACACACACACACACACACACACACACAGCTCTGCTGGTGATGTGCCAGCAGCCATTCTGTGCTGTGTCCCACTGAAGTCTATGCTTTGTCCTGACGGCCTCTGTTGTGCAGAGCACAGCCCACAATTTTGGCTGAAGTAGGACAGTTTACTGAGTGTTCCTGTATTACACTCCCACATCCTGCCTTCACTCTCATTCACAGCCTTTGAGTGCTGTAGGCACAGTCTTCCAAGCTAGCATGTATGTGTCCTAATATATAATATGACAAATGCCACAAACTTGAGGTTCTTTGTGCAGTAGGAAGTAACAGTTTGTGTCCTGAGAGCAGAGTGTCACAGCCCATGCTGTTGAATAAGCACTGTGTAGTGACAGCTATTTGTCATGAGGATCTGAGCCTCAGTGTGCTCTCTTCCTGCATATTAGAAGACAAGGAGGGACAATCCCTGAAGCACCCATGTCTGGTGTCCATTACAGCTCCCAGGGAGAGCTGGGTTCCTCTAAGGTCATCCTACCTTCTAGCCCTTGCTTCTTGTCTGTACCTGACTGTCAGGCTTTGCCTCTGTCCCCCAGTCCTCATGTGTGCCTCTGGGACCTGTCAGTCACTCAGCGACATCTCCACAGATCTTTGCTGCCCTGGGGCTTCTCATCCCCTCTTCCTGTCCTCGCTGCCTGCCTGCCCAATGACATCCTCTGTGAGAGAAAGCTGCTCTGTTAAGTAAGGCTGAGTCGCATGTCCCAGGAAGGACAGCAGTCACTCTCCATAGTTCATGATGGTCTGTAACAACTTGTCACCTCCATATCACTTTTCAAAAAACAAAACAAAACAAAACAAAACAAAGCAAAACAAAACATAGCAAGGACTTTGGGGCAGCTCTGTAGGCATTTTCTCACCCACCATGGGTACAAGTCACAGTTTCTTCCTACTGCCCACAAGCCCAGGTACCTTCTGACCTGAGGATGCCAGGATTACCTTCCCTTCTCCTGTTTTGACTAGTCCATTCCCAAACTGGCCCCTGTGTTCTTCCAAGAGGCCTATGATGTTGCAAATAGGTCCATCCTGAACCTGGTGTTGAGAAGATTCTCCATTTAGTGTGCTCGCCAGGCTCCCAGTCTGTGGTAATCATGATATAACAAGCATAAAACTCCTGGTTTTACTATTTGATGGAATTATCTTCTACTATCTATAAAATTCATGTCTCCAGACTATCCCTATTGGAGGTTAGGCTTCAAGTGTTACCAGTCTGAGAAATTGCATGTGATCAAGTTTCATATTGTGATATGCTCAGATTCCCAGTCTCACCACACACTTCAGCCTCTGCCCTCCTCAGGCTTTCTTTCAGTCTCACATGCACAGAGGCTTCCTCTGACCTCAGCCCCTTCTTCAGGTTTTGGCATACTTCTCTGTGAAGAAACTGTCTATGTTAAGGTGACCTTGAATCCCATACAAGAGACAGGTCCACACCTGTCCCAGCCAAAAACTCAGTCTGTATCTTCCCTGGGTGCTCATAGTGCCAGGCTCTTTGTGGACCCTAAAAGGTCATCTCAGTGAGCACCCACAATCATGAGCCTATGTGTGAAGCCTGGAGGGGTGTCTCAGTCCACTCGTCACTAGTTACCCACAGGCCCCAGATAATATACCATTCTTCTCTAGACATCAGAGAAGTCCTGGTTGCTGTGTAGAGCCTGGACAGTCAACAGAAGGATACAGAAGTTACTACCTATCACATTATCTGGTGCGAGCGTGAGATGTGCTAGGACAATGGACAAGGATACTGGGCACTGGAAGCTCCTCAGATACCATGTAGCTCATTTCATGACCAGAATGGCCACTCTATTTTGGACTAGTGAGCTTGTAAGGTTGGGAGGTAGGGTTTTTTTTTTTCCTTTTTTTTTGTTTTTTTTTTTGCTTTAATTTTTTTTAATAATTCGGACATCTTAAAAAGTAAAATTGGAGGTCAGGAATTATAGGAGGTAAATAGGTCACTATTTTTGAATTTTCCCCTCGGTGGGAGGCAATAATAGCCTTTCCAACAGGAATGTGATCAACCCAGATCGAGTGATGAATGGAACATGCACAGAATAACCAGATACTGGGAGCATACATGCTTATTAAGTACCTTTGTGCAGTTGCGGGAACTCTTCTTAGAAGCCTTGGGAAGGTGCAGTCGATTAGGATCGAGGCACAGCTGGTGGTCATGTGTACTTGACCAGTGGCGTAGCTGGGCACCAGAGAGCACAAGTCATATTTACTTTGGAGATGCAGAATGTTTGTTTGGCCAGGAGCACAGACTAATAAAAAGGAGTAGTTTCCTTCTTTTTAAATGTACGAAGTCTAGATTTTGTTTTTATTTCATTAATTTTCAGAGACTTAGTTCTATTTTCAGATGCTTGTGAGTGACATCAGGCCCTGTGATCTTGGGGACTGTGCTCTTTGCCGGAAGAAGTGTGTAGGCAGTGTGTGCTTGGTTTCCAGGGCTGTCCAAGGGTCTCATAAAACTGTCTTCAGAGGGCTGCGCTGTGTAGAATTCCAGTATTAGGCTCTTCAGCTCAGCTCTCTGCGGGCCTGTGTGGGCAGCTTGCTGATATCTCGGGTCACCAGGTCTTTTGCTGAGACACAGCATGTTGGTGGCTTGGTTCTGACTTAACCATGTTCATCTGCACAACATGGATTGCCCACTGACTGGCACTGTTAGGTGTGGGTAATAGAAAGAAGAAGAATGCTAAGCTGTTCTGACCTTCAGAGAACCTGCCATTTGATGGAAGGGAAACAGAGGTCCATTACTGTGGTGGGCTTGGGAATGCTGGGAGAATACTGACTTCCAGGATGTCTCTGGAGAGTAACATTTCCTATGTCTGCCAAACTTACCCCCCACCCTGGGCAGAAGGCTCCCAGGTGAAGGTTGTGGCCATTGTGACAACCAGGCTCCAAACTCTGAGCCATGATTCCAGGGTCCTTGCTCCCTAAATGGTATTCTCAGAGCCCACTTCTCTGGTCTGCACCTGTCCCTGAGTGGTCTTTGTAAACCATGGTTTGTGATTAGCCTAAGCTATCTAGGTACATGTCAGCCACAGTGCTTGGGGTATTGTCATCGGGGTTATCAGCAGCAGCCAAGCAGACCTTAGAAGACAAAGAACCTGAAGTTGACTCACTGAAGTTTCAGGCCAGATTCTGTGGCCCACTGTTCCTTGGCAGGAAGCGTCTAGTGGAGTGGGAGTGTCCTGGACAATCTTTCAAAGAGTTGGAAACCACAGTGGAAAGTACAATGCCTGGAACATTCTGTGGCTCCTCTCCTGCTCTCCACTGCTTTCCATAGTCCATAGTTCTTTCCTGAAGTTTCTTTGTACCTGGGTCCAATATTTCCTCTCCCAAGCCTTCCCTGACACTAGATGACACTAAACTCCAGTGTCTTGGGTTGTTTTCTGTTGCTGTGACAAACACCATGACTAAAAGAGGAAAGGATTTATTTCATCTTGCAGGTTATACCCCATCTTTGAGGGGACTCTGGCAGGGCAAGAACTTGAAACAGAAACTTTGGAGAGACTCTGCTTACTGGCTTGCTCCCTGGTTCATGCTGCCTTTCTTACACAGCTCAGGTCCACCTGCCTAGGGATGTCAACACCCAGAGTGGACTAGACCTTCCTATGTCACTTTGCAATCAAGAAAATCCATCATAGATATGGCCATGGCACCTTGATTGAAGCAATTCCAGTTGAGGTCAGCTCTTCCCAAGTGACTCTAAGTTTGTATCAAGTTGACAATAAAAGCTATGGCATGCCTCTGTGTTGACTCAGGTGTTGTGACTTTAGTACATGTAGTCTTTGTTTTGTGAAAAATTGAGGTAACAAAGATGCTTCAAAAATGATTGCTTATGCTATGAAAGTCTGTGTGTGCAGTGTTGCAGTGTGTGTGTGTGTGTGTGTGTGTGTGTGTGTGTGTGTGTGTGTGTG
>CAJQZJ010008952.1:1617057-1629932 GCA_907164525.1 Lophiomys imhausi
TGTGTGTGTGTGTGTGTGTGTGTGTGTGTGTGTGTGTGTGTGTGTGTGTAATGATGAGAATTAACTGAATGGAAGGGAATAAGAACGGAAGTCCCACCCTGAATATGGGTGGATGGGTGGCTCCATTTCCTGGACTATGGTTACAGATGAAATGAAAATGGAGAAGGAAAACTCGAAGTAAGCAGCAGCATTCATCTCTCTGTGCTTCGAGATCTGCCCATATGTGAACAAGCAACCTCAAGCCCCTATCATTGTGCCTTCCCAACCACAGTGGACTGCATCCTCAAACCACAAGCCCAAATAAACTCTTCCTTCCTTATATGGCTTCTTGCTGGCCATTTGACCCACAGCAAAAAGCGAAGTAATAGTGCAGGCCTTATGAAAGTCCTTGGTGCCTAAGAAAATAAGAAAAGTAGCTTCAGGATGTGTCCATCATTCTCAATAGGCCTGTTCTGCACCTGGGCAAGTTACCCTCTGGTGGATGATAGATAACTGTCCATAACATCAGTGTGGAGGAAACAACAGTTAGGCACTCTAAAAGAAGAGAGCGCACAGCAAGTGGAGATGTAGATACAGTTGTGGGAGCCAAGATCCTGGTCTTCAGGGCCCCTCTGTGGTGGATCATCTTAACTGTCAACTTGATGGGATTTATACTTTCCATGGAAACACATTTCTGGGAATGTCTATGAGGAAGTTTCTAGATGGGGTTAATTGAGATTAAATGTGGGCTGGAGTCCTGGGCTGAACAAGATGAAGAAAGCTGACTGACTGTGGCTGCAGTGTGACCCGCTACCTCATGCTCCTGTATGAAGCCATACCCTCCCGCCATATTTACAGTGCCTTCAAACTGTGAGCCAAATGATCTCCTCCCTAAGTTATATCATAATAACAACAAAAGTAGCTAACACACACTGCAGGCAGGAAATGCTCTGGTGTGTGACATCGGCCCATAGAGAGGCAATTTTTGGTAGGTGTGAAGTCCACTACACAGAGTGACATGGGACCAGAGGCTAAGAGGATAAGGATGGCTGGGGACATGAAAATTGACCAAGAGTTTGTTCACTTGCCAAAGAGAACAGGAGATGCTGAAGCCAGCAGTTATAAAAGAATTGGACACACACACACACACACAATCTTGGCATGACCAGAGATCCTAGTGGGAGAAGCTGAAGCCAGAGTGGAGTCATGAACTTCTCTGTGTGTGAGGTTGAAGGCTTTGACCTCCAGCACGGCCTGTATACCTGGCAAAGCAGCCATGCAAGGACATATTGGATCAGAACCTCTTAGGGAGTCTGGGAAGTGAACCTGACCTTTGCCTGTGGGTCAGCATTATTACCAGAATTGTTTTGATAGGACCAAGACTTGGACTCTCAGTAGCTCTCACAACCAGGCTTATCTACACAGCATCAATACCCCAATTAAAGAAGCAGATTTATTCAGTGTGAGTTTTTTGGGATGAGGAACAGATGAGTCCAGTGACCCCACCCTAACCCCCATGGACTCCATCTTCCAGGTGCCAGCATGAGATTTAGGTTTAAACAGAGGGCAAGAGATAAGAAAAAAACTTAGCAGCCCTAACCAAGGTGTGGTCCCACCCATCATTATCCCATCATTGTCTCAGCTCAATCTCTGCTGCAATATACCCTGACAAGTTGTCAGGAAATTGTGAACTCTTCCTGAGAGAGAAAATGCCCCCTCCCGCCTCCTCACACCAGGTTTCAGCCTATTTCTTCTCCCATCATGAGACTCCTGAGAAAATCCCAAGTCCATGGAGTTCATTATTTTTCAATAGTCTTATAGCCAGAGGTTTTGGGGGTGGTTCAAGTGTCTCTCTTTAGGATATTTCTGCTTTTGCCAGGGTGGTCACAGATTCTGTGGGGTGTAGCCTGGAAGTCTTCATTTGGCACAGGCTCTCTGGGAGGTTTGGATGACCAGTGCCCACTTTCAAGGGTACAGATCAGCAAAGACTTTGAAATATCTGATGTCCTGGTTCATGTGTGCTTTAGAGAGGGACTTCAAAGTCTTGTAGAGAGCCCGCAGAATAAGATGTTGTGATAGGCAAATTGGGACAATGAGACAAATGCACTTACGCTATTCTCTGGGGTAATGCACATTAACATTAAGATGAAGGAAAAGGCAACTAAGACTCCAAGGGGATCGCTCTCAGCAGGCAGAAGTGGCCAGATGGAGTTTCAACAAAGACACACCTGGAGCTAGAAGAGGCTGTGAGCTCACAGGGCTGTCCAGGGAAGGTGAGACAGCTGCTGAGCCTTGGCCTCCAGGGCCCATAGCCTGGAAATGCATCATGAAACCCAGGGTTTTACTGTCACACTGCTATCTATTCAGACCATGGGAAGGAGGCATGACCTTATGTCAGAAAACTACAGGGTGGTTTCTATTTTAGCATGGGAGTCAGACTATCCCCTAGTTCTAACGCTGTTGATCTGAGGGGCCGGAAGTTGGTAGGTTGTATCCTAGATTTTCTTGTCCTTTCAGTCATATTAGACTCCATGATTATTCTTTTTTTAATTTATTTTTTATTTCTTCAAGTTACATCTCAATCACAATCCCCTCCCTACTCCCCCCTCCAGTCCCATCCTCCCACTCTCTTCTGCCTCAACCCACCCAACCCCTTCCTTTTTTTTTTAAGTTTAAGGTATATCTTTTTCCTCCAACAGCTCCCCCTTTCAGTCCAACAAATGGTTCTTTCTCTTATAACAATAAATACAATATAAAACAACAGAAATAATTAGGCCACAATAATGAGAGTTATAAGGCTTAGCATATATTCCCAATGTCCAGTCCATATGTATTTGGCACCTGACTTTAACATTCTACTATCTAACCATCTCCATGAGTTTAAAGTTCTATATTTAACTCAGCTTTCATACTAACTTGCATCACAATTTTAAAAACATCTTCTTAGATCCAGAACACCCTCTTGATTCCTAAACAACTCAAAATTTAACTATGAGACTCTATCTATCTATATTTCAACCACCTCAGAGACACGAGAGGGATAAATATATCTGATTATATAGGAAGTACAGGGCCCGCAGCTTCCAAAACTAAGAAATAACATACCAGTGGCTGCCTGGACAGTTCCCATTTTCTCTCCATACATTACAGCATCAATCTTCACATTCACCATAGACCTTTCTCGGCCCTTCACAGGATGACTTCCTTCTGATACATTATGACAAGGGGCCCTGCCGCAACAAGTTGGGCCACTCCCGAGCATCAGTGATCTGGCATAGGACACAGGTAAGAGGCTGCCCACCTGGAACTTTGATCTCAGAGTGGCAGGGGAGTGATGGGAGGGCAGGAGAGGAGAGGAGAGGGGAAGACTTGATGATGGAAAGGGATGCTGATAGCCCTGGCCCAGTGTTCAAAACTCCTGGGGCTTGATGAAGAGCTATGTCAAGCTGTACTGAGAGAGGCAAGCAAGTTGCTAACAGGAAAGGATAATGGGAAAGTAATGGAACATTTCTGCTGTCTGCAGAGACTATAAATGGCTCTTGTGTTAGCTGATTCAGCAGTATCGATTTATATGTTGAGTGGTATTTATCAAGAGTGTGCCAGCTCCCTTTTGGAGTTGGAGCTACATATATATGATGTTCTTCTATGGAGCCTGCCCTCTAGTAGGTGAAAAGGGTAGGGATGATGAACCAGCAGACTCACCTACAGCGTAAATCAGCTCTGGAGTGAGAGCAGGGAAGAGGTCGTAGATAGAGTTGGGGGGTGGGGGGGTAGGTTCCTTATGGGTTAGTGCTACTTCTAAATGTCAAGGAGTACCCCTGTGCCTAAGCAGGGGAGTGTAGAGAGGACAGGGGCAGGCCAGGTGCTTGGATCGTGGAAGGACATCTCCATGTGACAGTGGGACAGGGAGTATGGGGTTAGCAGAGATTTCAGCATGGCCATGTCTCAGAGGGCTTTACAAGACCTAGCAGACATGAACTTTTTATTCATGCTGAAGTTGGTAACTACAAAGGGGTTAGGACAGTGGAGTCTGCAATACTCCCTAATTGCCATGGAAGGGGTGTCTTTCGTAGACTTTTCCAGGAGTCCACCAAGGACACTGTGCCAGTCCACCTGAAGACAGAGACCCACTCTCAGGACAGTAGTCAAGAATTGGGAGCAAGTCCAACTGTAACTACATTTTCTTGGCACTCCTAGCTACAGGCTGATGGGGATGGAAGCTCAAGAGTATGGGTTCCTGCAGAGTGTCAGGAGAAAGCAGTGTTCCCAGCTGCTGAGCGGGTCTGATGCCCCCTACTCATCAGTAGTGGTGGGTCTGAGTTGCTTTGGGTTTCTGTGCTTTTCAAGTAGCATCATCTGTGATGGTGGGAGAATGGCACTCAAAAATGTAGGGTTGTTCTCATGAGGATGCTAGCTTCTGTATGATGTATGATTTTAGATATATGCAGTGGATAGGGAAGAGAGCATAGGCCAACAAAGATCAGACTTGGATTGGTTGAGATAGACCCAAAATAATGAGCAAGCCTATGCTCAAGGATAGGGATGGTTGTCACAACAGTGATCTGAGTGTGTGGAGTAGCAGAAGAGAAGGACAGACATGTGGCCATACATGAGAGAGACTGTCCATGGAAGACCTCCACACCCCTGTGCATTTGCAAGCAAAGCTAGGCCCTGTGTTAGGGCCCTGAGGTGTTCAATTCCATCCAAACCCAACATACCACAGAGTGCCCATGACCACCAAAGACCCCCTTATTCTCGTGGCTTGTTTGGCTTAGTGCCTTGTCTAGAGAGACCCTATTCCCCTGCCAGCCTCCTAGTTCTGGATCCAGATGCACCTCCCCCATTTCCTCTTGAGACCCTCTCCCTGCCTTAACCTTGCTCTCCACAGACTTGTTAATGATATTTAGAGACAAAGTTTTATCATCTTTCATTAATATCCTCATGACATTTTTACTGGGTGTTTACAGAGCACCCAGTATGGGAAAAGGAGAATTCAGAAACCTAGTCTAGACTAAGAAGGGGTCAGTGGTCACATCTTTTCTTCTTGTGCTTATGGGCTTGGCATAACGCCTCTTGGGCTCTCCTGCATCTGTGTAACCTTGGTCTTCACTACTCCCACATTTCTGCTTCGTGCCCATATCCAGCTTTGTGATGCCACACAATGTGCAGCCCATTTGGCCTTTCATCAGACCTCACCTCCCATCCCACAGGAGGTGGTGTGTCCCCACCATGCCTGCTGCTCTCACATCTGCCATCTCCTCTGGACCCTGCCTCTGTCTTGTGTCTCCAGGTATATCAGCCTGTCCTCAATGTAAGGGTTTGCTCATCCTTATAATCTCAGAGCCCCCTGGTCCTGTTCCCCCAGCAGAGAGATGCTTCAGAGGCAGTTGTCAGATGGAGTGGAGCTCCCGCTTAGACTGTAGTGTGGCTTTTTCACAGTGACCCCCATCCTTCTTTCTTCAGCTGCTTCCCAGATGTGTGGCAGGTTTGAGATAGGGTAGCCGCGATTTTTGTTCTGTCTCCTCAGGGTCTGTCCCTGGTGAACTGACAGAGGTGGAAATAATGAGCGTATGGGTTCTTACCCAGAGGACTGAACACCAGGGTGTGGGCACAGTGGTGACGTTACTTGAGCTCCTGGGAGAAGACAGACAAACTCAGTGAAGGAAGTAGACATGAACCTGGAGCAGGTGTGATAGGGGACACAGAGCCCAGTCACAGGTGTGGTGTGAACTATGCCATGTGCGCAGTGGCTGAAAAAGAAATCTCTGCTCTCAACGGCCCCACACACTACGATGTCTGCCTTCTGGAAGTGGGTCCATCAAAGAGATAGTTTCTACTTCCTCTGATTGGTTTTTCCTGCTTCTCAAGACCTACTGTCCTTTTCTAGCTCGCTGCTGCATTGCTGGCCATGCCTTCCCACATGGGGTGCTTTGAACAAAATCCAGCAACCCTGGGCATTCTCATTTAGCCTGTTCACTGGCTGGAGTCCAGGAGGTCATGGACCATTGCAAGGCAGTGTGAGAAGATGGCTGTTGGTAATCCAGGCTAAAAGACTGGAGTAGAGCAGAGTGAAGCAGGGGTGAGCCTCCAAGTGTGCGTGGGATTGGGGGGAGGGTGTTGGTACATAAGAGCACATGTTCTTCAAGGAGGAGAAAGAGTGGGCAGAGACTCAGAATATGATGGGTCAACATCATGGGGCATTTGACATGCATCTAATGATGGTAGTTGGGATCAGACATGAGCCGGGAAGGGAGAGAGTAGAGGCAATGGGGTAGGCTAAGGCTGACACTGGGAGCCTACAGGAGGTTTTAGAGCCCCAGAATAAAATGCTGCAAAGGTCCTACTTAAAGATTCCCCCATATCACATTTCGCATCATCCCCAGCCTGGAAGCCTCTGGAAGCTCCCAGCAGCCTGATGTCCTGTCTTCCTGTTCTTATCCCTTCCATCCGTTTTGAAAACCTGCTCCTGTCTTGCCTCTTACACCCAGAATCTCTGGAGCACTCAGCACATAGCATAGTTTAAGCTGGGGTCTTTGGCTTTGATTTGACACCCATAGGTAGCACCCTAACAGGCACCTGAGGGCCCACTGTCTGCTTATACACCAACTAAAGTCCTGATGCCGACCCACCAACCCTGCGAACAGGTCAGTCAGTTGTACTTCCACTTACCTTAGATGGGGCCTTCATGAGAACTGCTGAGAACTTCATGACACTTGGGTTACCAGGAATACTTCTGTCTGTGGCTCAGGGCCTTGTTCACCTCTGTCCCTCATGACGTTCGTGATACACCTGAAGGCTACCATAGTGTGACCAAAGTGTTTGGGGGTGTTGCACTCAGTGTGAAATATGTTGGTTTTGTGAGTTCCTGCTTTCTTACTCTTCTTTGTTATAAAGTTTGGTAATAGTGTTCTAGCAGATTTGAGGGACTTTGCTCCTTAGAGACATTGCAGCTGGATTTTTGTCAGTTTTCTGAGCATAAAGCAGTGCACACTAAGTACATTTTACTGAGTTCCCCTTGTCAAATGCTCCATTTCAACACAATTGCATACTATGAATGAAAAAAGTTTCAGCTATCTTGTCAATGTTTTGTTCAATTTAGCTTGTCCCAAGTTTGCACACACACACACACACACACACACACACACGCACACACACACACACCTCTATTCTGGATGACAAGGTCTTCCAGAACAATAAACAGGAGTGAAAGGTGGTGGTGTCTAGGCAGGCTCTGGTGTTAGCTGTGCATAGAAAGACATCTTATGCTCTATCAACTGAGTCTCAGTTGATGACGATGGCTGTGCCCAGCATCCGACCTTCTTTTGAACATTTACTATAAACCCCAATGCTGGGAAGTGTCTACCGGCTTTGCCCCATCGCCATCCAAGACACAAGCTGAAGCACAGAAGGGCTGGGCACCCGTTTGTTTCTTTCCTCACGAGAGTAAAGCTTATCTTTCAGGGCATGGGCATCTTCCAGGAGAGTCTTAGCCAAGCTCTGCCCTCCTGTGAGCAACCAAGAGCAACTATTTTGCACTCAGGTCTAGTCCAGCCAGGACGCAGAGCTCCTTTCAGGCCATTAGGCCAGCCACTTTCTGACTCTGCATTCCCTTGTGTGTGAGAGGATATGCATGAGGTCCTCCCCACCCAAAGCCCCAGGATGAAGGACTGGCGCTCCTGCAGAGTTGCTTGATGGGCATTAGGATGACCATCTGAAGCTGGAACAACATTGGGACCTTTGGAAAAGCATACTGCGTCCTAGATTTTGCATCTGCAGAATGAGGATATGGAAATCTGAAATCAGCGATGCACATCTGTGGTCCTGGTGCTAAGAAAATGGAGATAGGGTCTTGCTGTCCACCCTGCCTAGCCAAATCTGTGAGCTCAGGTTTAGTGAGAGACACTGTCTCAAAAAAACTAAGTTGGAGAACAACTGAGAAAGACACCCAACTTTGGCTGGCGACCTCCACACATGTGTGCACATACCCACACAGATGTGCCCAGGAATATACAAGCAAATTTTCTAAAATGAGAACATTGGGATGGATTTTAATCCAAGGACTTGGTGAGACTCCTTCATCCAAGGCCTAGTTTTGCTCTGTGAAGTTTAAAATGCTTTATTCACCTTTCCTTATCTTTGATGTGGACTTGGTCTTCCCAAGTTTGAATGCAGTTTGGAGTCTCTGGGAAGACCACTGGCAATGTGCTTTTTTCTTTCTGGTTCAACTGGGTCATCCCAGGCCATCTGTTACAAGGGAGACTTTACATGTTCACAAAGCTTGGGTTCTGACAAAACAGTATTGGCTTTTAAAGGTCGCAGCCCTCAGTGCTTGTCAGTGCTGATGTCACCATGTATGTAGTGACCCTCTCAAGAGCCTGGACCCATCCCTCTGCCACCCGAATGGTGTGTCTAGGGCGTGATCGTCAAGGCATGTTCACTGAATGTTTTTGTCTTGTGTCATTCACTTTTGTCTCTTCCATTTCTCCTGGTGATTTCTGCACCTGCCAGTCACCAACTGGCAGTGGCTTGAGAGCTCAACCTAGCAAACAGCTTGTCAATACAGACAAGGCAGGCTGAGGAGCTGAGATGAGATGCTCTCTTACTGGTGAGGATGTGAGCATGGGGATCATGGGTTTGACTGTGGGGGATGTGTGACTCCTTCAAGGCTGGTGGTGACCATCTTCGGGTGACTTCAGGTGACTTCTCTGTGCTCTTTGGGGCCTTAAATAGCAGTATGCATGTGATGTATTAAAAATATTTTTAAAATTAAGTACATGCAGGGGTTAAAAAGAAAGTGTCAGACAGACTAGAATTGAAATTACAGGTGTTTGTGACCAGCATTGGTGCTGGGAATCCAACTCAGGTCCTGTGCAAGAGCAGTGTGCACTCCTGAGTCCTCAGCTGTCTCTCAGTCTCCCACAGTCCATTTTGAACCTGCTTGGTGGGATCCCACCATCAACATTGTGTTTATCAGGGGAGCATAGCTGACTGAGACTCAACCTCAGCATAGCTTCATTTATTAATTCTGTGTGATTTCTTTTATGAAATGTGATCTTGTTTATAACTGGGGATATATGGTGATATGTGCATGTGTGTTGTGTGTGTGTGTGTGTGTGTGTGTGTGTGTGTGTGTGTGTGTGGTTTGTAGAATTCTTCCTTTCACATGTGTGTGTTTAGTGCTTAGAGGTCATTTGTTACTTCCAAAGTTGAGAAAACAGACATGGGGAAGTTGTGTACTTATAGTCTTGAACACTAGGTGGCAGTCTAACTCCATATTCGGCTTTCCTTAGGACGCCTATGGCTGATCCATCTCGGTAAAGCTAGGGAAAAGAGGACCCCATTTCAAACAGCTTACTGCCTGGTATAATGTCAGAAGGTCTTCGTTTGGGCCTTATACACTGAGAAGAAAAAAAAAACCCGAGTTTTTAAAAATCAAAATACATAACAGTCTGTGTTGGGTTTGAAAATAAAGAAAGGCAAGGCTAGCTCAGTGTAATGTCTAATGTCCCACAGCCCTGCCATTCTAGTTCCTTCATCTGAAGGGTTTTGTCCTTGGCCTCTTATACATTAACCACTTAGGAATTTTTATCATCTCAGCCATTTCCTGTCCTCTAGCAAAAGTAGGCCTCTGTTTCTTGAATGACCTTTACTCGCACCTGAACCCACTTTCTGTGAGGGTGTATTAGCATTTGATGAAATCTTGGGGGATTTTTTTTTCCATTAGACAGTGTTCTTCTGGAGTGTCCAGTTCTCGGGTGCCATTGTTTTTATAGTAGCTAGCGGTCGTCCAACTAATAACGGTGGCTCAGGGAGAAATCACTAATTAGTTGAATGCATAGAAGAGTTGATTGAGAAGGGGTCATGAAGGGAGAAGAAAAAAAAAAAGGAAGGGAGGGAGAAAAGGGAATACAGATAAATAAACCAGTGCTTGGTAGGGTAGATAGGAATGCTGGGCACATGGATGATTGTTAAAGAAACAGATGAATAAATGGGCAGATGGTGGCTGGACACATGCATGATTCCACGGACAGGTGGATGGGTGAGTGGGTGAACAGATGCAGAGATGGATGGCTAGTTAAACAGACGAATACATGAGATGGTTAGTTACATGGGTGGACAAGCTATGGTGGGATGGTGGATGGATATATAGATATGTGAACGGATGTGTAGATGGATTTGTGGGTGATGGTGAGTGTGGTTTAAACTTTAGTGATAGACCCTGAAGACTAGCCACCCTCACCTCTCTTCTTTGTTTCCCTTCTAGGTGGTGGGGATTTTTGCTGGATTTGGGCTCCTGCTCTTAGTGGCCTCCCCTTTCTTGCTCCTGGCCACACCCTTTGTACTTTGCTGCAAATGTAAGTGCAGTAAAGGTGACGATGACCCATTGCCCACCTAAAGGACGGCGTGATGCTGGAACAGACCCCTGCCTCGGGACATGTGGCTGCCCTATCCCCTACCATTCCTCTCCCACTAAACATGTTTCTTGCCTTATGTGCCCCATTGAGCTTCAGTGTCCGGCTGACTGCAGAGATTTCAGGGATGATGTCAGCAAGTGGGCAGAGGCCCCAGGTGGTCTCCTGGGAGTTGGGGAGGCAGGGGAGGCAGAAGTGGGTGGGGGGAGCATCCACAGAGTCATCCTGTGTCTGCAGACCTGGCCGGAGGTGGCACCAGCTGCATATCAGGCAGTTTTCTCCCCATGGCCATAGACTGGGAATGTCCATTGGGAGTTTCCAGCCCCACTCAGACAAAGGGACACCTTGGCTTCAAGATGGCACCATGTTGTCAGTAGAAGTCTTCAAGGATTAGGACTCTCTTCAGCCAGCACCTGATTATCGGACCGTTTGTGACAACTCTTTTTATTCCTAAAGGCATTTAGTAAAATCCTTTTTAGAAGGCTTTTTTTTCCCTGTCAACTGAGTAGTGAAAATCAACAAGGTGCGTATAAACCATCCTATGCCTTTTTTTGAAATGTGCATTTTATGATGTTATAGATAAATGACTTTTCTGGCCTGACCATTTTTTCAGGAGCTACAGAAAGCCTTATGCACACTTCATATTTTTCTTGGAACCTGCTGTAATCACTTTTTGAATGCTGTGAGCTGTGTACTGTTACCCACATGGGCTCCCTGTCATTGCATTTCTTTGAAGATACTGACACATTTGAGTGATCATCTCTAAGTTTACATTGCTCCCTCCCTGCCTCTCTCCCAGTCCAGCTCACAGGGCCCACTCTTCAGTCCTCTTTCTCCCAGGTGGCAGTATATGCCTTTGACTGTCTTTAAACCAGATGTTTTCCTCTGAACTAGTTTTACTCTAGGTGACTGTTGTAACTTCTTGCTCCACTTTTAAGGTAGGTAGCAAGGCGACGAGTCATCCCAGGGGAACTCTTAGAGGCTGAGTAGGAACTTTTGGAAGTCTTTTCACTGTTCAAATGCTTTAAATGATTTGAAAAATCATGTGACTCACACAGTCTCAACTCTGTAGTTAACCCATTTGTTCTTGTTAAGAAAAGAAACAGAAAAAGAGTGGAAGGAAAGAAGGAAGGAAGGGAGACAGAAAGGGAGGGAAGGACTTAATTATTCTGATGTGGGGAATTTATGAATTGATCTTTCCCTGGGCTATGTGACAGTTTTCATATCAACAAAGTGCAAGATAATAAGAAAAAACTGGTACTCCATCAACTGACTCTGAAAATGGGAGAGAATGCTTTCAGAATTGCCTTTCAAAGCCCAGTGTGCTTCCCAGAAGGCTGGAGGTATAGAGGTTTGTAGGGCAGGGTGGTGGTGTGGGGATGATGATGAGGAGCTAGTCCTCTGAAGGCTTATCAAGCATCCTACAAAGGAGTGAAGCAACAGAATGCTGTCATCTCAGCCATTTGTCTACTGCAAGCCAGCACATCCTTAGTGTCTGTCTGTGTGACTCTGCATTTATGGGTCAATGTTAAGTCTCAGCAGACACTCCCTGCTCAGAAATAACTTCACTTTCTTTATTTTTAATTGACAGTGATTAACTGAGGTAAAACAGAGCCACTAGTCTCTCACCCTCTGGCGTTGATTTTCTTTATTAAACTAAAGCCATTTAGAAGCTCAGTCCGCATCAAAACCACACTCAAGAAGTCCTCCGGTAGTTGCAATTTGCAGGTTCACCTATCAGGTGTGACTTTGTCTGAGACTTTCCTTCCAGATGAAGCCTAGGCCTTGAGCCTCTGTAGTTGGAAACGTGGGGAAAGGTGGCCTGGTTTTCTTGAAAGGGCTGACAACTCCCTGTGAGTCAGTAGCTGGGATTTGAGACCTCAAGCCTGTAATTTGTACATGAAACTATCCAGCCACCACCCCTTAAAATGCCTATCAGAGGTGGCGGAAGTCCTGGGCCCTGGTTCCTTCCCGCCTCGCCTTGATTACTGCTGTCTCTTTCACGTTCGGTGGCGCCCTCTATCCTTGTGGCAGTGACTGCAGCTCAGCCTCCCTAATCAAAGACAGAGTCACCCTCTGTCTGGGAGACTTCTCTGGACAGCTCTGTAACCCCACCTACTCTCACCCCTCAGCCTACAGTGGGCTTCCTAAGCACATAGTGGGACACAGGCAGGAACCATAGGGCTGCTGGGGCCAAACAGGCTTATCCCTGTCGGCCGAAGCACACTTTACTCAGTTGGATTTAGTAAGGAAACCTAACTTTTCCATTCCCTATAGAAACACCAGCAAGATCACTTTGAAATATATAAGCTTGCATTGTTCCCCGTGGGAGTCCTTTTAGTAGAAGCTACCGCACCCACTTATAGACATTAAGCTTGACCCATGTGTGATGTGAAATGCACATGGAACAGCGAAGGTGGCCCCAGATGAAACTGGTTTCTCTGTCAGTCCTAAGAAGCCGGAGGGGCTTTGTGATCAATAGTA
>CAJQZJ010008952.1:1629942-1641175 GCA_907164525.1 Lophiomys imhausi
TTCTCTGTCAGTCCTAAGAAGCCGGAGGGGCTTTGTGATCAATAGTAGCCTCATTTATGTTGCTTAGTTTAGTTTGTCAGAAGCAAAAATGAAGTTACCTGAGACAGCATTTTCCTGGCTGAAGAAGACCTGGGCTTGTGGATAGGATACTTAGTGACAGGCCTTTGGAACTATCCACCGAGGACCTGCTGGCCTGCAGGTTATCTGAGGCCATTGGGCAGGTGACCATGCTGCAGAGTCTTAGCGGTTTATGCTTGTCTCTGTCAAACTCAGTCCTGCATTCTGTGGCCCAGGTAGTGGGGCTTCACGTACTCACCAGGGTGATGCCTGCAGAGATTAAGCTCATGAAGAACGGGATCACAACCCCTTCCAGGGACAGAGATTTGGATTCCATGAATTAGGGCCCACTTCACTACCCAGGAGTAGCTCAGACTGTGGAACTAATTAATAATTGTCCCGCCTCCTTTGGTACCTATCTTGAGGAGAACAAATTCTCTCTACAGCGTATTATTCCAGTAAAATGGATGCGAGACCCTGGCCAGTTCACTACTGAACACGATGCACGTGGGAGGAAGGGTAACCAGGCTTGGAAAACTGACTTCAAGATGAATTTATCTTTTCCATTAGAGTTAGAAATGGGAAAAAGTTGTTTTATGAGTTAGAAGAGAAGTGTTTCCCTTGGCAGTCTTTAAAAATTAGGGGACTGGAAAAAGTTAGGGAGGGCTTATTTTGTATACTTCCCAGATTCCCACCGATTAATAAATATACCTGTGAATATATTTATGTAAATCATAATGAAATTGTCAAGGGAAACCATTTTGCATGTATACAGCTTTATGAAGGTTTCCTTAAAGAAAAATACCAAAGCTTGTTTCTCCTTCATAATGAACCTAAACCCTTATGAAGTTAAATGAGGTGAAGAAATTATGACTGACTGTTGCCAAAAACTCAACCAAGAGGGAAGGGCTTGTGATCAGACAATTGCTGATGCCCCGCAACTAGGAGAGCCTACCCTTTTACTAGTTAAAACCCCATGGTCCCCAGCTTTCTGACTTGTATAATCCTGTCTTCCAAGATTCCAGGGCCCTTCAGTTAGGTGTAGCTGTGTGCCATGTGCCTGACATTTCTTTTATACTTTGCTTACTTTGCCTCGGGTGTATTTTAATCTCATATAAAAACATGCATGTGTCATGTGCATGCACACACATGTACATTGTGTATTTGACAAATGGTGGTAAGACCAAACAAACAACAAAAAGAAAATTGCATTTGTGGTTTTGAAATGTGAGTACACTTTGTACCACTAACACTGTGATGTATAAGAACTGTTTGAATGCCTTTTCATGTTGTAATTTGTACTTTAGAATCCTATGGAAACATTTGATTTATAATTTCAATACATATTTTAAATGTATTGTCTCTTACATAGTCTGTCTCCCCTTTCAAAGGTATTTCTTTTCAAAGATATTTTGACTGGAATACAGGTGGATTTTTTTTGTTTGTTTGTTTTGGTTTTTTTGTTGTTTGTTTGTTTGTTTGTTTTTTGGTAAATCCTGCCTGGCTCTATGTGTTGTAGCTGCTTTGTTGACTAGCCTGAAGATTAGCTAATGAGTATGGCTGGAGGTGGGAGGGAAGAGGGGAGAGGTAAGGAGGAAAGTGGGGGATCTTGCCACTTGGACCACGGCATCTGTGTTCATCACTATGACAGAAGACCTTGCGGAAACAACTTAAGGATTTATTTTGGCTTGTGGTTGGAGAGGATGCCAGTCAGTCACAGTGGAGAATAGAGGGCAGAGTCCATGGCAGCATGATCATGTCGCTGGGACTCTTTACACCTCAACCAAGTAGGAAGCAAGGGATGGAGATGCAGGCACTGAGTTGGTTTTCTTCTCTCTCCCTTTTTTGTTCATTCTTGGATCTCAGCTGCATCCATGGCTTTTCTCACGACTGTGACAAAATTCCTGACAAAGCAACTTAAGGTCTGGGAGGAGATTTCTATAGCAAATAGCTTGAGGGCATGGCAGTGGGAGTGTGGGGTAACTGTTCACATGGTATCCACAGTCAGCAAGCGGTGGGAGGCGGCAAGGGAGGGATGCTGGTGTTCAGCCTGCTTTTCCCAAATATGTGGTTCACAACCCATATGTGAGATGGTATTGCCCACATTCAAGATGTCTTCTTCAGTTAAACCCTGATGGAAGCACCCTTGTAGATACACCCAGAGGTCTCTTTCTATGACCTCAGTGACAAATGACCATCACACCAGTCCATGAGATTATGTCTTCCACATTCAGGATGGATCTTTTCCCCTTAGTCTATATAAATGTCTCCATAGACACACTCAAATGTGTACTTCACTAATGACTGAGGTGTTTCTTGATCTTCAAGTTGACAATGAGGATTAACCATTACAGACTCTTTTAAGAGAAGTCTCAAATCTCAGATGCCCAAATCATCTAGATCATGGAGTAAGTCAACTATGGAACTACTCCCTTATATCTTGTGGTGCTGAACTAGTTTTACAACTCCAGGAAGCCTGCTGTATCCATGTGCACTTACCCTGCTGCCCTGCTTTAATGTGGACATTCTAAATACCAGCGACATGCTTTTAAAGCTGGAAAAAGTGCATAGTACAATACAGATACCTCTGATAATAAAGACAGCCAACTTTCCAAGACAACAGGACACTGGCTCCAGGTTCCCCTCTGATATTGAAATACGCAGACAGTAAGATCCCTTACATAAGATGGTGAAGCGTTTGCAATCCATGTGCACACATTCTACTGTGGGACTGTCAGTCACCTTTAGGTTACTCAAAGCCTAATGCAATTCAAATGCTGTGTTAGTTATTTTTCTGTTGCTGTAATAAAATACCATGAACAAAAGGCAGAAAGAATTTGTTTATGGAGAGAGATAGAGTCGGTCATGGTGGGGAATGCTGAGAAACACAACAGGAAGTGGGATGAGCCTATTGACTCTCAAAACCCGCCCCCAGTAAAGTACTTCCTCCAGCGACACTGCATCTCCTAAAGGTTCTGTAACGTCCCCTAAACAACGCCATCAGCTGAAGACAAAGTTGACCCGACCCGCGGGTCCTAGTAATTCGTGGGGGCAAGGAGGACCGCAACCTGAAAAAAGAACGGGCGAGAGAGGGAAAGGACTCAAGGAAGCAATTGCTTGTCAAGAGCCGTGTATTTGAGCGCAAAGCACTTTTTTATAATATGTTTTACAAGGGGAGGAGGTGAGAGGGGCCAGGTGGTAGGAAAGTACAGAATCTTCTTGGCCTGTGCCCTGGACATTGTATGATCTACCCATTTTTCTCAGAAGACATGGTACACTGCTTTGAATCAATCTGTAACTGCCAACCCATTTTTCTTCAGAAGACACGGTACACTGCTTTGAATCAATCTGTAACTGCCAACCTGGAACTTTGCGGTTGCCAGGCAGTATGAAGCTTCAGGGGACATTGTGCAGGTGAGGAAAGGTAGGGGGTGAGGGTGAGAGGCGAGGGTCTTGGCTTCTGACACAAAGTGTTTAAGTACATGAGCCTTAGAGGACATTTTGCATTTAGATCATCCCAAATTCTCTGCAACTGTAGTTGTTATAGGGTAATAACCACAAGGAAGAAAGTCTACATATCCAGTGCAGAAGTGACTTTAGTTTTTCCTGGATATCCTCCCCTCCACAGATGACTGAATCTGCTGATAACAAACCTACATATCTGCATATAAACATGACCAAGTGAATAGAAAGCCAACATTTAGCACATTCCAGCTTGTTTTTTTCATCTGCCTCTTCTAAACTTCATAGGATAGGATATACTTCATCCACTAAGGTGAATCTAGGAACAGGTAATTAGTTATTTTTTTTTTATAGTTTTAAGACATGGGTTGAGGGATGAGTACTCTGATAACTTCATATGGGTACCAAGGGCTCCATAAGTGCATTGTAACTTCTCTTTTGCTGTGACCAAAAAAAAAAAAAAAAAGGAAACAACTTTTTTTGGGTGAGGGACTTGGGGTCATAAGACCGTTAGGCAGCTGATCATACTGCATCTACAGTCAGAAAGAAATGAGTACTAGTTCTCAGTGCACTCAGGAGTTCATTGCCACATTCACCACCCAGTTATTCTTGCAGACTTCCCTAGAGGTTCATCAAATCCCTCCAGCTGACATTCAAGAGTGCCCATCAACTTACTATACTGCCTCTCAAAGAGCTTTGAAAAGGGAAGCAGAAGTCAATGATTGGAGAAAGGAATGACAAGTACAGAGCAGACTTTGGACACAGGCACTCAGCCCTGGAGGTCATGAAAGCTGCCCAGAGGATGCTGTGCGTGAGCAAGGTCTTGCAGATGAATAGGTGTTAACTGAGGAATTGAGTGTTGAAGAAGTAGCCTAGTCCAACAAACATGGGAAAGTGGCTTGATCTTATTTGTACAATGGCAATAAAGTTACTTAAGTGTTAACCTCATGGTGGCACAGAAATGTTACCTTCTTTGTCAAAACTCGGAGGATGTGCATCTTCCTAGGTGCTGTAAGAAAGGACCACACTGTGTGGCTGGAACAGCCTGTAGTCATTGTCTCACAGACTTGTGGGTGGGAAGTCCCAGATGCAAGGGTCTCCAGGGTTGGAACCTTCTGAGAGCTGGGGGAAGGCTCCTTCGTATCTCCTTGTTTCCTCTTGGTAGTAATATATGGCAGCTCTTGGCCTTCTCCAGCTTGCATATAGATCACCCTATTCTGCCTCCATCTTCATGTGGGATTCTCCCTTGTGTGCCTATGACTAACATTTATGGCCACACTGAGAAACATTTGCTGAGAAGGTCACACATTCATGAGTTCCTGGGGTTCATCTTTTGGCATGTCTTAAGGGAGTGTAATTCTGCCTTTAACCGGCAGCATGGTGCACAGAACCAAATCATATCAGGAGCTCAGTGATTCCACTAGGCTAATGAACCAATGAGCTTCTGGCATTCACCTATCTTTGCCCCATAACACTAGGTTATATACCTGTGCTGCTGTGTCTGGCCTTTATATGGGTACTGGGGATCTGAACTCATGTTCTCATGCCTGTACAGTGGGCACTTTATGGACTGAACCATACTGCCGGCCCCCCAGGTATATATTCTTACCTGCTGCTTACAGTCAACGAAGAACTCAGGTTAGGCTGGAAGACTCCCTTCCATGAGACACTCTGGGGAATTGGCTTGCAGAATCCACCCAGCACACAGATCCTCAATCATAACTTATTTGGGATCCACAAAAGGACAAAAGCTCAATTGTGCTCAGCTATTTGAGGAAAACCTTTCAGGGCCAAGAGAATGTGGTTGCCCAGAGCAGAATGTGCTCCTCTGCAGAACTCCTAAGGCATTGTCAGTGCACAATGGATGGTAAATAATCACGGAATGTTTTTATTAACGACAAAGGAGTAATCAGAGCCATAATGAAACTTGCAGATGAGACTACACTGGGAGTTATAACAAATACCAATTAGGAGACAGAGACAATGAAAAGAGACCCCCCCCCCCACCCCAGAGGGAAAGTTACAACAAAGCAAGTTTCCGTTTTGCAAAATAACCACAAATGCACCTGCAGAGGATGCGTACTGTGGGGAAAGCCCAGGGTGTTTAAAGGGAGACAGTCCCCAGACACAGCATTTTTATAACAGGCACGAATGAACAGTACAATTGGTAATGTCAAACATGAGATGTCACCGTGTTCCTCATTGAAGCTTCCTCGTTTGGGTGCACATCAGGAGTGAGGCAAGACTTTAACTGCTCAAGACCTCTTCTGTTTCCTGTGGAGGCACCTTAGGCCTCCTGGATTGGCTTGGTGCTTCCCAACCTCAGTTCCTACGATCTTCTCAGTGCTCTCTTTGATGCTTCAGCTAAAAGCCCTTGAAGACCTTCTAGCACTTGAGTGAGTAAAACATGGTCTTCACCTACAAGATCCTTCCAAATAGACCCACTTACCCAGTTACTGTTCAGTATGACCTGCAGCCCATGGGGGATGGACTCATGAAGGGGGAAGCAGTGTGTCCCTTAGAAAAGGGAGGAATGGGTGGCAGAGTAGGTAAGAAGGAGGAACAGGTGGCAGGGTAGGGAAGAGGGAGGAACAGGTGGCAGGGTGGGGGCCACATCTCTGGTCCATACTGCTATGTTGTCTGGCCTCTGTGGTATTGTCCCCTAATTACACAATAGCTTTCTATCTTCTCCCCATAGAAATTCTACTTGGGGCCTGGCAAAGCCCTGCAGGGCCTTCCAAGCCCTCCTGGTTCATACCATCCACATATGTGTAAGAAAGAAAAGTTCATGAAATTTGTAAAGAAGTAGGGTTCTTGTTTTAGATTTGGTTATGACTAAGATGGCCTGTTGGAGTGGCTGGGTTTATGGTAGTGGGAATTTACATCTAAGACTCTTTATATCTTGGGCAGAACAAAGACCAGAGCCAGCTATAACCCGTCCCCACAGTGACCACACTTTCTCCAACCTAGTTCCATCTCCTAAAGATTCCAGGAATTCCCAAAACAACACCAGCAATTGGGAGCAAATGTTCAAGCCCACAAGCCTGTGAGGTTCATTTCACATGTAAACCACGATGGACGATGAACACTAAGCCATTAGGGTAAAGGCTGAGGACACCACTTTGCCTGCATGAGGAGGAAGGCAGTTTCAACTGTCCTGTGGAGACTGGAAAAGCCCTTATAATTTCTAATACTGAATAGACCTGAGACCACTGTACCAGCACTTCAACAGTCACATAGGTTGGATGGAAGGATGAAATTTGAAGACAATAACATTTTCTCATAGAAATCTGCCCAGGGGTCTGTGGGTGGATGCAATGCCTTCAGAGAGCAGACACAACACCAAGTGCTTCCTGGAGAGTCGGAGAGGAAATGAGAGGATATGAGAGACCAAAGAAGATTTGTCATGAGTTTGATGCCAGCCTGGGGTACGTGGCAAGCTCCAGGCTCCAGAATAAAACCTTGTCTCCAAAAGAGATAAGTAAGAAATAGGAAGATGGAAGTTAGGAGGGAAGGAAGAAAGGAAGGAAAGAAAGTGGATTGATTGTGTAACTGGAAGTATTTAAAGCCTACTTCCTGCTTTAAATTTTTTAAATGATCTATTATTTTTATTTTATGTGTATTGGTGTTTTGCCTCCAAGTAGATCTTCGAGGGTGTTGGATCCCCTGGAGCTGGAGCTACACAGGTGTGAGCTGCCATGTGAGTGCTGAGAATAGAACCTGGGTCCTCTGGAAAAACAGCCAAGCTCTTAACCACTGGAGCCATGTCTCTAGCCCCTATCCTGCTTTTGAATGAGGTCAATTTTTTTTTAAGTTACTGTTTAGTGCTCTGAATATCCCATAGAAGATGTGCTGCTTATGACAGTTTTTAAAGTCTTGAATTGTTGTCAAGGAAAAAGTATTGTTTTCCGTGACACCATGTCTTGAATTATCCATCATCTGTAAGTTTCAGCCAATTAGAATATGATGACCCGACTCTGTGCAGTGTGTGCACTCTCTTGCTTCATCTTGTGTTTCTTTTCTGTTTTTTGACCTCTCTCTTTCCCCTAAGTTTTTGAAAATCTAAATAAAACATGACTAACTCTAAAGACTGCAGTTGGATGATGTTGGCTTTCTGTTTACCCAGAAAGATGTACTTCAGAGACAACTATCCCTAGTGCATAAGACTCTTCCATGCAGCCATGTGTCACCATGGGTGGCCCACAAGCTGGCTATTTCCTTTGTCCCCTAGATCTAGACTGAGACAGACTCTCTCACCTTGTAGTCCTCTGCATTCCCTTTCTCTTGCAAAATTCATCCAGAATGAACCCAGTGTGAAATGGAGGGAAAGACCAATGTGTTTTTCTAGAGTCACAAATTACTGTTTCCTGTCTGGCTCTAATGTTCCTTTTCTTCACTACCCACAGCAGCACCCTTTGCTGTTGCCCACACCAGGAAGAGATATGGAGACCTTCTTATATACTCTTTTTACCTGGAGGAACCCACTGGCTTTCTCCAAGAGACCTAGTAGAGATGCTCTTTGCATTATAACACTTCTCCTACCTGCTTATCCATTACACCTCCCCATGCCTGGCCAGCATCTGTTGATCTCTCCTTCTTTTCCTGCCACAGGGTGTTGGATCTATCACCGTGTTAGCACTTGGGTGGACTTCCATGTGTGTCCATCTTCCTTCTGGAACCAGGTTCCCTTGTGACCAGAAAGGGTCTAAATTAACCCCTTTGATTTTCATGGTATCTCGATGAATGAGGCACAAGTTGTTTCTGACAAGGTAAATGGAACCTGTGGATCAACTGAGAAACAAATCTGTTTTGATGACATCAGTAATTCTATTCTAGTTATCTTTGACCTCCCCCGACCTAGGGTCACAGGTGGAAAGAGACTGCTATCTTTTCAGACCTCAGCTTCACTCTTAAGTCCAAAATAATACCCAACACCCAAGCAAATGCAACACATAGTGCTTGACCACTATTCTCAAGCTTGTTTGCCTGGTTTTATGCCTCTAAATTGGGTTTGAGCTTCCTGTGTTGTTGAGGAACCCTGATGGGAGCTTAGCCTCCCACCAGGCTTCAGTTGAATATGTATGAATAGCCCAGAGTAGCTGCTTCTATTGTTCCTGAAAGACTTGTATTATTTAAAGAGCAATTAATCATTTTTCTGAGGCAGCCTGGGGAGTCAAGCCCATGGTGAGGGTTGATGATGACTTTTTCTTCCAAGATGAACAAAATGAAAAACAAAAGGCTTTCCTGAAGACGAACTTATCTCCTGCATTGATTGGCAACATTTTCATGGAATTCCATTACCAAACAGCCAGTTTATGGACACAACTGAAGGTTGGCACCCCTGCTGCCAGGATCTGCAGACTCTTGCCACATCTGCTCTGTGGCTCATGCTTCATGCCGAGCACTGAGGCTTACAGCTTCATCTTTCATTTCCTTTGCTGAAGGTATCATTGCTTCCCAGATCATCCAAGAAGGAATGTTGCTAGAATTTCAGTGGTTGGTGGGAAGGAGTGCTTAACACACAGTGGAGTGTCTACTACATGTATTTGATTTTTTTTATCTGAAAGACAGTGCTTAACAAATATAACTTGTATTTTAAATAATTATGTATTTTGTGCACATGAGTATTTTCCTGCCTGTATGTATATCTACCACATGCATGCCTGGTGCTGTTGGAGGCAAGAAAAAGGCATTGGATCCCCCTGAAACTCACAAATGTTTTTGAGCTACCATATGGGTGCTGGGAACTGAAACTGGGTCTTCTTCAAGAGCAACACGAACTCAGATCAAATGAGCCATCTCTCCAGTCCTAAAAACTACTGAACATATTTTAAAGTATACATATAATAGCCATTGTTTCCAAACTTATTCTGATGTAGAAAAAAAGAGGTAGAAGAAATATACCAGATAGCTACTATTAAGTGAGACGTCACTCCAAAATTTCAGTGTCTTCAGCTGAAAAGTATCTGACCATCCACAGTCTAGATCTGCAGTTCTCAAGTTGTGGGTCACAACCATCAGAAAACACATATTTCTGATGGTCTCAGAATGATCTTATGGCTCCCAACCATTTGTTGCTACTTTATAACTATAATTTTGATACTGAATGTGTCTCACTTCCTAAGACCATCAGAAATATGTGTTTACTAATGGTGGTAACCCACAGATTGAGAACCATTGGTCTAGTGGTACCTGTAAGCTGGGGCACAGTGAGACCTCTAAACTGGACCATTCCATGGATAGGAAAATCGGTTCATTTGGGGAAATTCAAAGCTTCCATGGCTACCTCTCAGGGAACACAGAGAATAGCAAAAGACAGGGAAAGCCTTGCCAATTTTAGGGAAACAGGTTGTGGGAGGTGGAGGGTGCAAGGCAGAACAGCTGGGAGTGAGGGTGAGGACTTAGATATGTGTTGATAGGGAACCAGATACTCAACTGCCAGAGGTAGTTGTAGTTGGCTATAGAGGCAGATAAGGAAAAATGATTCTTCCTGACAAATAGAAATTTGGCATCACAAGTTTCTGAGGACTGTTATCTGCTAGCGAGCAGTCCTTCTGTTTAGAGTCCAGCCACAACTGAGTCTAGACTTTCATTTACAAATCATCAGTGGCACTGCTGTTTGGGGACCCAGCAGTAACTTGGGGAGACCTAAAGTGAAGCAGATACCTGAGGCACAGGTAATGGCATGTGATGGGTGTTGAGCTGGTGGGGCCCTTGATTCATCTCATGGAAGCTGGGGACTCTTCTGGACCTGAGCCTCCATTTAACCTCAGTTTTCTATGTCTCCTACCGTGGGATACCTGGGCAGAGGTTCTACAGAGAGCAGAGATTGGCAAGTAATGCTAGTCTTGGGCTTGAATTTCATATTTCATTTTTTCTTCTTTCTGTTGTTATTGATGGTGGTGTCTTTATTTTTGTCTTTTTGCCAAAATGTATCAGTCCAGAGTTAAGGAGCAGCATTGTGGTGGTAGTGGGATATGTACATTTTGCCTTCTGGTGGGAGCTACTGTGAAGTCCTGTTGCAAAGATTGTGGGTAGAAGGAGGGCTGGAAGCCAGTCCCAGATGTCTCTGAAAAATGAATCACATAGATGTCTTCTGGGTACCTGAAAAAGAAAAAAAAAAAAAAAGAAAGAAATAGAGAGATGTTTTCAAACTCAACAATGTCGCTGCATCCATGGGAAGAAAGACCTCAGTGAAAACATGATCACAACAGGAACACTGGGCTGTATCAGGCTTCTGCACACACTGCCATCAAGAGTTTGGGATGTGGGAGAGGGAAGGGTCAGACAGAAGAAGGGCCAGGCACCTGTGTCCCAGCATCTCTGCTCCATAGAAAGAGGAATTCTGCTCCAGGTGCAGAACTCCTGTCATCTCCCCAACTCTTCTCATCCTGCTGTAGCCTGAGCACTGTTAGGGGGCCTGCCAGTTTCCCATGTACCGTGTGTGAGTCAGCAGGGAGCCCCTTGGATCTTCTTCCTAGCACTACACTCTGAAGTAGAATGAGCTGAGTATTGGGCAGAGGCAGAAAAACTAAGAGGTCAGGCTTTGTCTAAACTGCTGCTGTGGCATGGTCAGTCTTGCTGGGCAGGAGGCCCTCTTGTGGACACTGATCCTTGATCAGAGCATGGAACTAGGATTAACAGTTGTTGGGAGACAGACTTTTGTTACACACACACACACACACACACACACACACACACACACACACACACA
>CAJQZJ010008952.1:1641185-1658242 GCA_907164525.1 Lophiomys imhausi
ACACACACACACACACACACACACACACACACACACACACACACACACCTACTTACCCAAGAAAGGGACCCCAAAATTGACCATAGTAACTAATATCCAAATGGGTGAACCAGTGAGTTTTTACTGGGCACTACCAACAGGAACATGGTCAAGGCAGTTACTTGCAATGAGTAGGGATAACTGAAGGACAGCTGCATCCAGAAAGCCCGTCCAACCATGGTCTAACTATGGTCCAGCAGTTTGGCTGGTCGGAATTTTCACCTCTCCTCCCAACAACTGTTTGCTTCCTTTTATACTTTTAGTAGAAGCCCTGAAGAATCTTTAGGCTTCTATTCGCCTTGTACAGGTGACCCTGTTGACAACCTGGGGTTCCCGGACCTCCCCCTCCTTCCTGGGGCTAGCATTCCAGTTTGGAGAGAATGGTTCCAGTTCAGAGCCATGCACAACAGCAGCAGTCTGGCTAGGAAAGAGTGCATCCAGCCTGGGCAGCTAGTTTGGAGCAGAGGACACACTTAAAAGATGCTTGCAGCATGGATGTTGGAGACAGGTGGAGAGATGTGGCAGCCTCAGGGGCTTCTGTTTTGTCTCCTGTGGATGAACATGTGCAGGGTCTTGGGGGCTGGCAAATGCAGATAAGGAGCTGAATGAAGTGGGAGACTGTGAGTTTAGTTATTATGGACAGCAGAGTTAGTTGGTACACATGGAAGCGTCCAGTGGAAGTCCCAGGCGGCAGCTAGACCTAGAAGAAAAGCCCAGCAGAGTAATGGGGGCAAGGTTTTACTTTTGGAACCACTTTTGCATGGAAGAGCAGCAGGGCTACAGGAAGAAGTGTGAGAGAGGGGCCCAGGATTCCCAGAATTTCCAAGTGGTGGAGGGAGATGCCATGAGTGGAAAACAAAACACTGCGAAGGAAGCTCTGGATTCTTATGCCCCAAAGGACACCTTTGTGAGAACTTGTTGAAAGCACCCATTATCTCTTACAGTAAGGAAGTGGTTGGAGATCTTATCAAATTTCATCTTCACAGAAGTGAATAGAAGCCAGGGACTGGTATCCAAGGAGTGGTGGGGAGGGGACAGCTGAGGACACACATTACATATTCAAATGATTGAAAGAAGAATGAAAGAGGTAAATGGATGCCAGAGAGAAAGCTGCTTTTTTTTTTTTTTGAAAAAAGAAATTAAACGTAATAGGCCTGAATACATTATAAATTCATGTGATAAATAACCAGGGGCAGGAGTTTGGGGGAGGTCCTTCAGTGAGGGGATTTAGGAGAACAGTAATCTTCCACCATGGCCAGAGGGGCAGATAGCCCAAGGAGATAGGAGTTGATGGAGTAGGAGACAGCTGTAAAGGAAAGGTAAAGTTCCTGCCTCTGACTTCTACTTTGTGGAAACAAAGGGAAGAGGAAATCTAGAGTGTGTGAAGTTTAAATAAATAAATAAAAACTAAATGAGGACAGCCAGTATGCAGTGATTAACTATGGCCAGCAGGTGGCGGATAAGCACTATGTTTCAATAGTTTCTGGGCTCTGCTTTGTTAGTATTTTATTTTCCTTCCTTCCTTCCTTCCTTCCTTCCTTCCTTCCTTCCTTCCTTCCTTGCTTTCTTTCTCTCTCCCTCCCCACCTTCTTTCTTTCTTCCTTTCTATGGTATGAGACGTGGATTTGTGCCTGTCCTTATCCATTTCGTCTCACACCCACCGAGTTTCTTTCCAACTTCTTGCAGAATATCATTGTTTTTGTCTTGATGCAGTGCAGTTTGAGGCCTTGGCTAGAAATGAGGTTAGAGTGGGGAGATATGATATGCGTGCCTTCCTCTTCTCAACTCACTAGTTGGAGAGTGAGTCCTCGACTGGATGAAATTTAAGATCATTCTACTGACTTTTCTAGGTGTACCTCCACCACACAGGAAGAGGGTTTCACCTGAAATAAAAGAATATACCAAGTGAGAGTGTTGGTGGGCTTAGAATCCTTTGTACTCCAGAGGCCTCGGCCAGAGAAATAAAAGTTCAAGGCTAGTCTGGACAACTGGGTAAGACCCTGTCTCAAAACAACAAGGAAAAAGAGGACAGAGTAGAGAGCCCACTGTCTGAGTACTTGCCTCATATAGACAAACACATCAAGAATCACGCATACACTGGGGGAAGAGAATATATTCAGCTGGACTTCATCTTTCTGAATAAAACAGGCATATTCATCTTTCTAGTAAAGCAGGTTTGTTTACCTGGACAACCTTCTCTGTGCAGGTTTTACCAGCAACCAGTGACACAGTTTCCCCATGCCATGTGACCATGATGCCACCACCATTGTCCCAATGGACCCTGGTCATTCTCCATTGCCTGAGCAACTTTTCTTGCCAAGTGACAGGCTTGCCACTAATGAAACCATCTCCAACTGGAGATTCTTCGATGCTTGAAATTATTTTTAAGTGCAGGTGGCACATAACTTTCTCTGCTTTTCCTCTTTGTTGATCTGGATCTGGTGTCTTGCAGCATTGTCGTGCGAGCTGGAGAGTTCCCCACTCCTCCTCTGATTTCTACTCCTATTTAGAAACTTTCTGCTCTACTCAACTGATATGTGATGGTCCCCATTTAGAAACATGTTAGAAACCAGGATTGTTGAGGGTGGTGCTTACGAGACTAGAATGGGGTTAATTCTTGAGGCCTTATTTGTACCAGATCTATTCTGAGTATTTTCACGCTGCTGAGGTCAGTGTAGATGATACATGAGCCCTTCTCTTCCCCGTCTTGGGATTCACTGATGATCTTCAGCCCATCATGTTCCTCAACCTTTTGCTATCCCTGCAGTTCTACAGTCACTGTTATTAAATAAGTTCACAGCTTTTTGCTATAATCACCGTCTAAAGTGTAAAACCAGCTCTTGGATCTATTCTCTAGTTCCATTACTACTCGTTGAAGTAAACAAGCATGGCCCTTCTTAGCTCATTTATTTATTTTTCTTAATTTTATCTTATCTTTTAAATTTCCCGAGTTGAACCATGTGATGGATATATATTCTTGGTTGTCAACCTGACGACATCTGGAATTAACAAAAACTCAAAAGTGTCTGGGCACACCTGTGAGGATTTTTTGCTTAGGAAGATCATTTGAAGTACGAAAATCCACTTCTGATCCAGACATTTGAGGTGGGAAGATATACCTTAATCTAGATCTTTTGAGCTGGGAAAAAACACCTCTAATCTGGGCCACACCTTCTGCTGGCCACCTATATAAAGGACAAGGAAGCTTGCTTTCTTTGTCAGGCTTCTCTCAATCTTGCTAGCAAGTCCATTCCTTCACAGGCATTAGAGCCTACTTCCTTGGGATTCTGGCAAATTCTGAAGGCTAGCTGAGACATAGAAACCTTGTGGACTGAACAACTACTGGATTCTTGGATCTTCCATTTATAAGTAGCCAGTGTTGCACTAGCTGGCCCATGACCTGTAAGTCATTCTAATAAATCTCATATAAATAAATATAATTCTATACTTTCTGTTACTCTAGAGATCCCTGACTAATGCAAACAATTAGATAGGGTCTGGGAGTTTCAGTGTAAAATACAACCACGGGCTCGTGTATTTGAATACTTTGTCTCTAGTTGGTGGCACCATTTAGGGAGGTCATGAAACTTTTAGGACCTAAAACATTACAGAAGGAAGTGTGTCACTAGGGGTGGGCTTTGAGGGTTTATAGCTCCACCCTCTTCCTGTTTACTCCCTAGGCTCCTTGGTGTGCCTTCAAAATGTGATTAGAAGGTTTTCCTGCTCCCACCACCTGCCCCCAGGAACCAAAAGTCAGTATAAAACCTTTTTTCTTTAGGTTATTCCTGGCTGTGGTATTTTATCACAGCAGCAGAAATTTACACTTCCTCGCTGAAGTAATAGGGAGGGGAGACTTCCCTGACAGTTCTTACACTTATTTTCTATAGATTGTGGTATTTTATGTTTTTGTTGTTAGTTTCGTAATGAACTGTGCAGTCTCAGAATGGAGATTTTGATATTCTCTCTCTGGCCAATGAATTGTCCCAGTGGTAGATTCTTAAATTCCTTGTGAGAGGTTTTTAAGTTTGCTTTTGCATTATATTTTGGTCTCATAGTTATGTGTTCCATATCTATATTCTGAATACTTAACAAAGTTTTTTTTTCCCTGTGGTTTAATCAGAATTTAGGTCAGTGCTGTGCTTTGATGTCGTTTCTGTTTCAGTGACACGAAATTAGACCTGTGTCAACTATCTATGCTTCTAGTTGTAATTATGCTGCTTATGTGTCCTAAACCGTGGTAATATTTTGTCTGTTTTTGTTTCTTATAAAATGAGAGGTAAACTAATAGCCTGCCAAGGAGTGTTTCTGTTTATTGGTACAGGATCTTTACTTCTTGTGTTTACATGTGGGGGATGGACAGTCCAAAGTTAGGTGTGATCTGGTTTGTGCTGGAAGCTTGGCTCTGTTTCGAGTTCACTCGCAGAGAGTCTGCGCTGAGCTCCCGTGTTCTTACCTGGAAGGTGAACTGGTGGTTCCCGGATTCTCGAATCCCAATGCAGATTAGGAACACGGTTTGCCAAATGTCAGTATTCCTAAAAGATACCAAGATGGTGCACAACTTCTGAGGGCTGATGTAACCATTTTTGTAAGTATGCTGGACTCTTAAATATAATAGTCAGCTTTACCAGTGATCGTGTGACTGACATCTACAAAGACAACTTTCTGGTTGCTCTTCTATTTCTTTGGATTTTATGTGCATGAATGCTTCCGCCACACCATAGGTGTTTCCATATCTCCATTTTCCTTCCCATCTTACCGCTGCAGTCTGCTATTCCTCCTCATTACTGTTATCTCTTTTGCTTCTGTAGTGTTAGAAGTTATTCTATCCTGGCCACTGCCTACAGATATACCCCAAAGGACTTTCCTGCTTAGTTCCTGTGTTGATGCTGGTACTGTGACCACTGTGTGCCCATTGCCTGTGGGCACTGTGTGCCTCAGGGTTGACAGGCCAGGCTTCAATCCTGGCTTCACTGTTCCTTACCTGCAGGTGAAGGCATCGTTGCACTGATGCTACCTCCCAGTTGCCAGGAGAGTCTAGCAGCATGAAGGTAGTGACCCCAACAGACATTTCAAGGCTCTAGAAACTATTTTTCTATCTTGAGGTTTACTGTATCCTTTAAAGATCAGCCAGAATCTCACATTATAAAATACTGGTTTCTTTTTGTCCCAGAATGGGAGCAGGATGGAGAGGGGATGTTAGTGTCTTGGTTCCCACATCCTAGAGAGAAAAGTTGGGGCCCAGTGGCCAGGAGCCAGTGTCCACCCGCATGTATTGCTTCTCACATTCACAGCATCATCTCTGAGCGAATGATCTGCATCCACAGACAAAAGCATCTAGATTGGGTTCTAGGACCCACTCGATCTAATCTAAGCCAGGACATTGTGTCATCACAGAGCAGGGTAGGACTTTGGGCCAGTGTAAGGCTTTCTTTGTGGGAGTAATTGCAAGGGTTTCTATTGCTTTGGGGCTTTGGGAGGCACCAACAAGCTGTTATTTCCCAAGGAATTGTGCATTTAGAGAGTCTCAGCCTTTCAAATCACAGGACAAAGGGGCTGCTGCACCTGGGCCCGTCCGGAGTGTGACCACAGCTGGCTAGCATGCTTTGGTCCAACTGTGCCCTCTGTGCATTTTCATTGCTGATGATGTGTGTTTTAAATATGATCATACATGCAAAATGTTTAAAATTGAATGTGCACAATATCTGTTTTCTCCATGTTGGATGTTTTTATCATATCCCTACCACAATCAGGATGCTTCAGAAATATTGTCCAATCCTGTCAGTGCTTCACCATGATGGATGGAGTCCGGAAGTGCACCTCCATGTAGGAGGTGAATCAACCACATCACTAGAAGCTTGAAGGAGTAATTAGGAGTCAAGTTTGGCATGTTTGTATTTGTGGGCAAGCACTGACATATAGATCCAGAATGACCACAATACTGAATGTGATCCTCAGGCCAAGTATAGATCTGTCTTGTGGCAGACAGGAGGTCCCCCGGCTACTGGTTTGCTGGGGCCAGGAAGGGTGTCATGTGCTCAGATGCCATGGTGGGTCTGATTGAAGGACAGGAGGGGTAGCTACATTGAGTGTGGGATATCCTGCACCAGCTCCTGTGGTTGAGCCCTTGGTCTCCAGCTGGTGTGCTGTTTGGGAGGCTGTGGAACCTTAGGGAGCAGGGTCTAGCTAGAGGAAGTAGCTCACTAGGGGACAGCCTTTGAGAGTTATAGCCTATCCAGTCTTCCAAATAACACCACCCCCTTCAGTGTAGCCAGCTGCCACACACACCAGCCGTCATGGAGTCGTCTGCCGCCCATGCCTTTCCCACCATGGTGAACTGTATGCCCTGAAACCAGGAGCCAAAATAAAACCTCCATCCCTTAAGTCGCATCATGTGACAACATCTAGCCAAGGCGATAAGAGAAGGAACCCATGTTCTGCCTTAGCTGGCCAGGTGGCTTGCTCTAAGTCACTGCAGTTTCAAGCAGTGTGTTGGGAAGCCACAGAAGCAGAAGTTGAGTAGACTGAGTGACAACAGGAGGGAGACACAGGCCCAAGGCACTGCCAGAGCTCAAGCATGTGCCACTAAACCCTGGTCAATAAGGAACTCCAGCATGTTGCTGCTGGTCAGGGGCTGTGCCATAGCTAGTCTGGACCAAAGCCAAGGGCGTTATGGATGGGGTAAGGAATGGGCTGAAACCCCCAGAAGATCTGCCTTCCCTCTGTGTCTGAAAGTTATCTGCTTGCAGCCTGGTTCAGCTGGAGCAGCTTTGCCACCTAAGCTGCTCAATTAGGAGGAGGAAGAAGCTCTTGTGTGGCTCAGCAGCTCCACACTTTGTCCCAGGACAGGATCACCTGAACATGGTAAAGACTATATAGCTGGGTGACTGTCATGAAGTGGATGGCAGCTCAGGAGAGGACCCCAGGGAGGCAAGGTTTCGAGCAATGGAAGCAAATTGGGGATGATGGCAGATGAGGAAACAATTCTTGGTCTTTTAAAGTCAAAAGGTTTGCTACTTCAAAAATGGTATTTGGAAGACCTGGGAAGATGAGCTAGTGAATAAGAGTGCTGCACAAACATGAGGGCCTGAGCCCAGATCTTCAGCACCTGCAACATTCCTGTAACCCCAGGACTGCAGGATGGGGTCAAGCCATCCTCAGGCTCACTAGCCAGCAAGGCTAGCCAGAGCTCACTGTGTTCAGTAAAGTATCCTGTCACAAGGAGATATAGAGAATAGTGACAGGGCAGGAGACTTGACGTTCTGTCCTCTTCTGGCCCTGTTTGTGTGTGTGTGCACAGGAACATAACACAGAGGGGGGGGAGGGAGGGAGGGAGGAAGGGAGAGAGAGAGAGAGAGAGAAGAAAGGGTACTTTTTTAACTACACAGCAACATATCAGTTATAAACTCCACTTAAGCATTAAGCCATCCTGTTTAGCTGTTATAGAATAGGAAATGGATTTTCAACATAAATGGCTTTCCAGGGTGTGGGCAGCTCATGAGTACAGTACAGATTTGGACGGCTTCATGAATCCTGCTCTTTAGTCTCCTAATCCCCTGGTGCCAGGGTCCCAATTTTATTCAGTCTCCCCAAAGTCACAAAGAGGTTAGTTTCTTTTTGAAGGTAACCCTTGGTAGTTGTGTCTGTTAAAATATTGCCAGCAGGCATCTCAGAGCCATGGGAGTGTATGCTTGACACAGGTGTGCATTTGCGAGGGTGATGTTTACCTGTGCAAACACCGGATTTGACTTAAGGCTACCAGCAGCCATTCCCATCCATCATACCCAAACACCCGAGAGGGTACCTGGCTGGATTCTAACGCACGTGATGGAGGATGCCAGCCTCTGAGGCATGATGGGGCATACTTCTTTTCCATTAAGACCTGGAAACATCTGTTCTCCACAGCCCATTTAAAGGCTACACTTTATTAGGTATTAGTTAATGATCACACAGTCATTTGCCTTTAAAAGCACTTAAGGCTGGTGCTTGGGGCCAATGAAAGAATAAATGAGTCACTACAGAAAATGCGGGTGTCCCAAAAGGATACCCAGAGAGTTAAAGCATAGAGTAGGCAGTGCAGGGTCCTCTCTTTGTCCCATCTTTTATCCTAGCCTCTCTACTCTAGGCCACTGTTGCACTTGAATGACAGGTGCAGAGTTTGCAATTCCCTCTAGCCCTGTGGGATGTCCTATTGGGACACACAGAAGCAAGTGCCCCCTGGAGCGGGCATAGCGAAGATGGGCAGTTCCTATTCCAGTAGTCCTGAGTTCTTGCCTGTGGTTGCTGAGACAGTGTGGACTTTAGTAGTTACAGCCTGATTCTACTGGAGCAACAAATTCCAACAATGTGAGCATGGTCTGGCAGGAGCCTGAAGCCAAGGGCTTCCCATGGCAGAAAGCCACTGGTCTAGCGACTGGGGATTCCCTTCAATGGGCCATGAAGTGCTTTCCCAAGTATGTTAGAGCTGTGAGGGTTTCCATGTTCATGTGTGGAACAATTTTACTAGAAGTCCAACATGAAAATTTCATAATTCATGGGCTGAGTGCAGGACTTGGTAGCAGGACAAGTGCCAAGTGTCTAAAAGGCCCTGGGGCCGATGTCCAGCACCATCACTGCCAACAACGAAAACATCAGATGTTAATATTCTTTGATCTTCATTTTTTCCAACTGTGGAAATGCTGAATGAACTTCTGCTAAGAGCCCAATGCCCTTAACAGTGATGGGAAGTCAACCTTAAAACACTTTAAGAATTTTAACAAGTTTCAAAAACGTTTGAGCTCATCGAAAGCAGGGCCTTCAATGTGTGTCTCTACAGCAAGCAGGGATGACAGAAGCTGCTTCTTTAAATAATGGTCATACAACCCTCTTGTTCAGTGGATTTCCACCTCAACTGTTCATTTGAACCCATGGATCTTTCTTTTGTTTTGTTTGTCTTAGGAGTTCATTTTTATTGCTTTTTACTTGTGTGTTTGTCTCTGCATGTGGATATATGCACATGAGTTCAGGTGCCCATAGGGTCCAGAGGCAACAGATCCCTTGAAACTGGAGTTACAGGCATAAGGAGTCACCCGACAGGGGTGATTGAATGCAAACTCAGTTCTTTTGGAAGAGCAGTAAGTGTTCTTTAACTACCTATCCATCTCTCCAACTACCATCATGCTTTCTGAACGCAAGGTCAAAGCCATCCTCCAGAGAGTGAGTCAGAGACTTGGGCTGAAATGCACTGGTTTCTTGGCTCCTAATGATGCAAATCTGCAGCCATCACAGAGAACCGTTACTGTAGTGCTGAGAGAAAACAACAGATGTGTCACATGAGAGAAACCAATGTGACTTGATTCTGAAGTGGCCAAGTTATTTATCTTTCAATATCTTGGGTTGTCTATAGAATGGTATCTTTAGATCTATAACATTTAGCAACACAAAACTCCTTGCACTGGAAGGCGGAAGAGAACACATGTGCAGTTTTAAATATGTACTCATGTATCATTTATTCAATAATATTGGGAAGGTTCCTTCTATGCTAGTGAGGGTGCTGGACACAGGGATACAGGAGTGTGAGAGAGTTGACCTTCATGAGAGGAAGTCTTTGATTTTTTTAATGAGATAGGTGAATGACAGTACAGATTCTAATCCAGGACAAATGAAGAGAAACTGATTGCACAACAGTGGCTTCCATCACAGTTGATGTTCATCTCAATCCTGGCAGATACACAGATCATAGTGCATGATTCAGACAACAAAGCAACTACTCTGCTGTCCAATGCGGATGTCTGACAATTGGCTCTGCTTTCTGGCCCATACCTGGCTCAGTGCTGCAAGCTTGTTGTTCACAGTAAAGCCTATAACTCACTGTACAGATATTATCATATAATCATTTTCTGAACAAGAGAATGTTGGTTTTTTAGTTATTTTTGCCTTCCAGGATGTCATGGCTCTGCTTTTGGCAAGGGGATCTTCTCATTTGTCTCTGATACTATTTCCATGAGCACACTCCACTGGAGCCTTCTTATTTGAAGAGGGAGATTCTTGTAAGGTGATAAATGAAGAGCAAGCTCTAAAGAGCACCCATCTCCCATCCCTGACACTCAGTACTGAATTCACAGTAACTGCACCACCCACGCCCAAGTGAGACTCTTTTACTCACTAGACTCAAACACCAGGCTATGAGGTAACAGCAGACACTGACAACCTTTTGGTACAGTTCAGCTGAACTCAGCATCTGCAGAAGATTGTTTCTGGATCCTTCTGTGATATCAAAATCTAATGATGTCTGAGTCCCTTGATAAAGCCAGGTAGTATTCACACCTAAATCCACAACCATGCATACTTTAAACTTTCTCTTAGAAGACTGCAGTGTAATAGCTGTGATATGTGTGATGCCAAGAACAATGATGAGAGAGAAGTCATACATGCTTGTCACTGATGCATGTTTTTTTTGTGAGTATTTTCTATTTGAGGTTGGGTGAGTCTCAGGGGTACTGAGGGAAAACTGTGTGTCAATAGCACTTGATTCCTCTTAGATATCCCACTTTTGTTCCTCCAAATTTACAAGTTTATGTAACAATTCATTTTTTATTTTTATGTGTGTGCAGGGGCTCATACATGTGGCTGTGTGTGTGTGTGAGAGGGGGGGGGAGGGAGAGGGAGAGGGAGAGGGAGAGGGAGAGAGAGAGAGAATATGAATAGAGGCCAGAGAACAACCTTGAATGTTTCCTCAGACACCATGTACACTTCTCACTAGCTTGGAAATTGCCAAGTATGCTAACCTAGTTGGGCCGTGAGGCCCGGGCATCCTCCTGTCTTCTCAGTGCTAAGATTAAAACCACTTCCAATGCGAGGCTTTTTTTTTTTTTATATAGGGTTTGGATAATTGGAATTGGGTCCCTGTGCTTGCAACTCCATAACTCTACTGACTAAGCTCTTTCTTTAGTCTTAAGGAGTTAGAGTTGACCTACTCCTCCCATATCACCTCTTCTTTGTTTCAGTGAGTGACTAGTTAACCAAGGTAGACCTTATGGCCTTTTTTCCCATAGGAACTAGCAGGGAGCATGAGAAAGAAACTGCATGTCTGATACTACTCTCACTAGTCAACAGCACCAAGAGGAACATTTACATCAAGTGTGAGGGCTTAATAGGGGGTGTGCTGTGCTTCTACCCCTCCCTCAAGGCTGCTGCATCCCACAACTGTTTAAACACTGGAGCTTTAGTTTTCTACCATATAAAACAAGAAGTAGAAGTGGGAAGCATGGGGAGCAGGTAGAAGGGCAATATGATCCCTAACCTCATCTGAAATTTCAAGGCTATAACAAGGAGCAAACAAATAGAACCCAGAGAGCCTCTATTGAGAAGTATGGGGACACAATGATCAAATGGTAACTCTGGAAGCTCTTGAGGTCACAGCCATCTCCACATATAGACCTGTCCCTTGATGGTGAACAGCATATCATCACATCTACCAAAACAGGATGCCCAGATCTCCTGACTGTGGGTCTCAAAGAGCAATTGAAAGCTAGAGAAGCCAGTGGGTGCCCCAATGTCATCTATGTCTTTCATTCTTCATAGTCCACAATAGGGGAGACTCTGAGCACTGAGCAGCCCCAAGGACATTTTTACAACAGTGAAACAAATCAATGCCTTTGGATCCAAACATCCGGTTTGCAGATAGCTGTAGTGGAAAGGTCCTCGGTCTTGGCTAACGGCTAAGGATTAACTAGGTGTGAGTTGGCTTTAACAAAAAAAAAAAAAAAAAATGAGGCAAACAGTTGGACCATTCCTGCTTTGTGTTTTTGGCTGACTGTTTCTTGCTTCATAAATCTGGAGAGGGATATGAGAGAGTCAGCGAGCTACTCCCTGTGTCCCAAGCCTGGCTGTTTTGCGGGAGAGGCGGCCACAGTACCTCTCTGGACCAGATGCCGCCTCCATCTGCAGCTGGGCCTCTCCGTGATCTACGGCCAGAGCGCTGCGCCCAGAGCCTTTATTGCGGCTTCACAGCAGCTGGTGTGAATGGGAGTGGAAAAATAAACCCTTCTCTTCCCCAGCATTAGGAAAATGCTCCCTAACACAAATAAACAAACACTCACCTTGCCTCTTCTGCTGTGGGCTGAGACTATCCATGTGTTGCTGTGAGCCCCTGGCTTGCAGTTTAGTTTTTACCTCTAGGGCTAATACATCAAAGGTAGATTAGCATTCGTGGTTTGCAAGGGATGAGAGAGAGTCCTAGGAAGGGCTGGCCTTGAGTTAAGAAAATCGTCAACACTTTCACTGAGTCTGGATTTCAGTGTGAGTACTGTTCTTTGAAATGACAGATGGCATAAGCTATTGCTTAGCTGCTGACAGTCCTGCACTTTATGGAACCAGTGAAGCAGCAAGGCTGCATTTGAAGAGACAGAGCGCCTGTGCATCACCCAGCCAGTCCTTATTCAGACTTACAGACAGCAGGCCAACAAGGAGCAGCCTGAGATGCCTTGGTAGACATGCAAAGACCCCCATGCCTCAGTCACCAGCAGCAGCAGGGTCCTCAGCTGCACAGCTGAGGCAGGCGTACACTTGGCTTCTCTTGCAAGTCTTTCCAGTAGATAGCAATCAATGCCAGGTCTCTCTGGTGTACACATACTGCAGGTTCAGAAGCAGGTCAGAACTTCCAACAGGTACAATGGAGCTATGCACAATGGATCTCCCAACATTAGGGCAAATGCAGGGAACACAGCAGAGTTGGCTAGCAGTGGGAGTCAGGGAATGGGATCATGAGAGACCTAAACATCCCACAGTGACACAAAAGGATATGACGGGAGTCACTTATTCATTGTGGCTGATGTTAAGAATTATTCTCTCCATGAAGCCTTTTCTAACCACTTAGCTAAAAGTGATGATTTCCTCTCTTAGACACCAGTGATCCACTTTATTTCCGTTTGCTGTTTCCTATGGGGATTTAAAATACATCCTTTAGACACCTTCATGGCAGCAACATGTGGACAATCTCCTAAATACCCCGCAGGGCAGTCCCATGTACACTTGCCTTCTTTGCCCGAATAAACAGCCCTCACCTGAGTTCCTGATGAGCACAGTGTGCTTTTGACAATGTCCTTGGCCTGGTGAGTGGAGGAGCAGTAACAGACTAAAGTAAGGCCTGGTCTATGGGATGCCCTCCCACATACGTCATTTCAATTCTTCAGGGTTTTCTCAACTTCAGTATGAAAACAATAAATGAAAAATATTAGAAATACGTGATATAGGGAGTCTTAAATTTTACCCCATGCTGGAAAATGTGTTGAAGTCCATGCCATCCCTCCTGGGATGTGAGTCACGACCTTACTCCTGAGTCTGGTGTATCCGGTGGGTGCCTGCTTGTTAGTTACAGGGCCAGCATCCTAGAGATCAGGTTGGCTATTAGATATCACCAGAACTAAGCACAGCTGCCCTATTTTTTATTAAATAATGAGCCCCAGGCACCCAAGTATGGTGCTGTCAAATTTATTACACTGCAATTTTATAATTTTTTGATTTGTTACAGTTGATAATCTCATACTGCACCTTGTTTGTAAACTCTGTTGTTGGTTTGTGTGTATGTGTTTGTGTGTGTGTGTGTGTGTGTGTGTGTGTGTAAGAAAAAAAAGAGAATATGCACTTGGTGTTGAAACTGTTCATGGCATCCCCCGGGGGTCTTGGAACTTGTGGCAGCCAGGAAGCAGAGGGAGAAAGAGTGAGGCTGAGGACAGTGTGTCATTCCATGGTACATCTCTGGTGATGTACTGCCTCCAGCCAGGCCCTGCCTCCTGGTTGCCATCACTTCCTATTAGTACAATTACAAAATCACCAAGGGATTAATCCATTCACCAGTCAGAACCTTCTGGATTCAGTTCCTCTGCTGGGGGCGGGGGGGGCAACCCTTCAATACATGAATCTCTGTGAATGCTTCATATCAAACCAGGGCAGTTTCTTTCACATGCTCTTGCTCTTGGATTCATCTTTTACACTAAAGAGTTTTCTCAAATGTCTGGTGCTACTGGAATTTCTGATTAAAACAGTTGAAGGTTACCCAGCTATCAGAACGTCTGGGTGAACCTGTCTTGTTAACTAGCAAGCTCTACTCAGAGTCACTGGCATCTGGGTTTTATAATGTGTGTCCTTGGCCCACGCCCTTTCTCTTGGGCTTTCCTGGGGTGTGATGGGAACACTTAGTTAGGGGACTTCTCTTCTGTGATGCACCTTCACTTATTCATCTGTCTTGAACGAGACCCTTTCCTCTTCACCAGAGACATCTAAATCTAGAGATGGATTCATTTTCAACATGAGATCTCCCACCCAGATGGAGGGGTGTAGCCTCTCCATTCAAGGCCACTCTGCATGAATGACTCAATAGCCCTTTTATTTCTAACTGATCTCCTTATCACCTGCTTCTAGAAACATAGAGCCTGCATAAATGAGAGACTTTTAAATACCAAGATTAAATGCAATCTTTTGTTTGACAACTGCAGTGATCGACTGATTACTTTTCATTGTAAGCCTGACTGGGTTTAGATTCATCGTGGGAACACACACACACACACACACACACACACACACACACACACACATACAGATGTATCAATGAGAGTATTTTCAGAGAGATTTGACTAAGGAGAGATCTACCCTGAACGTAGTGGCAGCATCCTGTTTAATGGAGTCATGGACTAAATAAAAATAAGGAAATGATAAATATATCTGAATAAACAGGAAGTGTAGAGCAAACAGCTTCCAAAACTAAGAAATGACAGACAACTTCCTGCCTGTACAGTCCCCAATTTCTCTCTATAACATTGGAGCATCTATCTTCAGCCTTTTGGCCCAGTAACAGACATTAATTGTAAAGCAGGAATTATGAAGGACTTTCCCACCTTGTGTTGGCAGAGCTAGGCTGTCAACTTACCTGCTTCCAAGTTTTGTCCTTTTCAGACAGCATTCTGTCTACAGTTCAAGCAAGGACTTTTTCTTGCCCAGTGACAAGCTTGCCTCTAATGCAGCCATCTCCAAATGGAGATTCTTCCATGGTCATCATCTACTTGAAGTAGAATGGAGGGTGCTGTCAGGAACTGACATGCTCAATTTCGAAAAAAAATCTTAAGTTAAGAAAGCATCGTTAAATTCCATATTCTACATAGCTCTTGAGGATTTTGAAGACTATCTTTGTATATTGAATAAGCAAGTGTTTCTTGTCTCTTAGCAACTTGATTTCTGATTAATGTAGAAAACATCTGTGATCACTAAACAAATACCTAACAAAATGACAAGTTTGTATGACTATTAGTTTGCATTTCTTAATTATCCTAAACAGTTTGTGACAGTTGTTATCAAAGGCCTAGAACTTCCACTGCATTTTTAAGAATTACATAGGTACAATGCCTTAAAAGAAGTTAACTTTAATTCTGTATTAATATACAAAGATCTATACCAATGTAGCCAAATATAACCTTAATTTTATATAAATATACAAAGATAAAGAATAGATTTAATAATCTATCCCTTTTTCTTTATCATTCCTATATCATGTCTATTTTTCTTTTCAGATCTTCTCCCCCTACATAAGAGAGAAAGAAGGACAGAGAAAAGAAAAAGAGAAATTCCTGGGTCTAATCTCCTAAACCTTGTTTAACAAGACCATTTAACAACTTGTAACCAGTCCCCCTAAATAACAAAAAATATCTACAACTCAGCAAATGACCAAAAAAAAAAAAAAAAAAAACCACCCACCCCACCTTCTGGGAATGGGGCATTGCTCTCTTAAAATTGCTTCCTGCTGATGTTGGACGTAGGAATTCTGTTTGGAGGCCCAAATAAGAATGGAAAAATGGTTAAGCACATTAATAGTGGCATTTGTTGTTCAGTCTTTTTTGTGCTCAGGTATTTAAATGTCCTGAGAAGTTTGTAGTTAGAAGCTGAACTTTGGGTGGGAAACTTCACGGCTTTACTGAAGTCCTGGCTGGAACAGTCTGTGAGGCTGGTTCATCTCAGCTAGCTGTTTTGAAGTTGTTCTGAATGTGGATTTGTTCTGGATGTACATTTTTTAAATCCTTCTCAGATCTCTGATGTGGTTGAAGACTAGATAGTTATAGTCTCACAGTTAAGTTTTAAGTTGTTTAGTAATTAAAAGGATGTTCTAAGTCTAAGAAGATGTTTTTGTAAGTTGGTATTGCAAGTTAGAATGGAAACTAAGTTAGGTATAGAACTTTAAACTCATCGAGATAGATAATTAACAGAATATTAGTATTAGTTGCCAAATGTGTATGGACTGGACATTGAGAATGTATTTTATACCTTATAATTTTCATAATTATTGCCTAACTGTCCTTATTATTTTGTATTGTATTTATCATTATAAGAAAAAAATCCTTTTATTGGACTAAAAGGGGCAGATGTGGGGGGGGGGAGATACACCTTAAATTTAAAAAAAAAAAGGATAGGGAGAGGGGGGGAAAGGGGGTAAGCGGGTGGGACCAGGGAGGGAGGAGGAAGGGGCTGTGATTGAGATATAACCTGAAGAAATAAATAAATTTGAAAAGAAAAAGGGAGGAAATGAGCTGAACATAAACACTCATGTTTCTATGCTTCCAGACTGGGGACACCATGTGACCAGCTGCCTCATACTGCAGCTGCCCTAGGTGCAGCCATTCTTGCACCCCTGACTTCCGTACTGTGATGACCCCTCAGGCTGTGAGCCAGGATAAACGCATCCTTCCTTAACTCACTTTGGCCAGGCAACTAGGAATATATCTGACATGATAAAACATCAGGCAAGTAGGAAAATATCTGACATGATAAAGCACCAGGCAGCTAGGAAAATATCTGATATAATAAAACATCAGGCAGCTAGGAAAATATCTGATATGATAAAACATCAGGCAACTAGGAAAATATCTGATATAATAAAACATCAGGCAACTAGGAAAATATCTGACATGATAAAACATCAGGCAACTAGGAAAATATCTGACATGATAAAACATCAGGCAACTAGGAAAATATCTGACATGATAAAACATCAGGCA
>CAJQZJ010008952.1:1658252-1682356 GCA_907164525.1 Lophiomys imhausi
AACATCAGGCAACTAGGAAAATATCTGACATGATAAAACATCAGGCAGCTAGGAAAAAATCTGATATGATAAAACATCAGGCAACTAGGAAAATATCTGACATGATAAAACAGACTTGCAGCCCATCCTGGGTGCCAAACATCCCTGGTAGAGTCTCAGAAATGTGCTGGCCCATGAGTTGGAGAGTCAAAGAAGCAATACCTAAGGATTTGTAAGGAACAGTGGAGTAAGATCAAGAAGAAACCACCTGGAGTAGTGCCTACTTTCTGTGCCAACAGAAGCAGTGGCTCTTGTGGGTGATGAGAATCCTATCACAAAAAGGAAGAGTGGCCAGGAAAATGCCCAGAGGATTCAGCCCATCCTTCACCTTCTGCCTGTCAGATTTTCTTTCTGTCCCTTTTTTCATCCCTTTTCTTTTGTCACAATATGCCTGATAAATACTTTTACTAATAAATCCCATAATAGATTTCTGTTCTTTCACATTTCAGGATTTATAACTCATTGAGTGACTCTTGGTTTTGTTTTGGTTTTTGGTTTTTTGCTATTTTTGGTTACAAGCACACAGAGGTTTTTACTTGAAGCACCCCCCCCCCCCCAATTATTAAAGTGAACATTTCACAGCATTCGAAAGAAATCAGTATGTAGAATGGCTGAAATTGGATAGAGATATTGGATCATGTTCTGATAGCTGAACAGCTTCAAGATCTGTGTGGAAGGATTACTCAAGATGGCAATGTTTTAAAGATTTGCAGAGCTCAAAAACTTGTTTAAAATCAGACAGCCCATGCAAGTCTCAAGTGCTGACTGCACTTGTCCTATGTATAGACAGAGTTTATTTTCTAAATGTCATCCAAGAGTGGGTCAGAGCTGTCCACCTGGTCCTCATCTTCACCAGCTGTGAAAAGAGAAAGATGTGAACAGAGAGCCTCTAAGAGATTCACGTCTTTGGCTGAGCACCTAGAAAACAAAGGCAGCCAAGTTTATTGAGTATCTATTATGTGCAAGCCCCTGCACAAAGAATTTTCCATGCGTTTATCTTTTTTTTTTTTTCATGCAGCAGTGGTGAGGAGCAGGTGGCTGAGTTCCCAGCCTCCATTGGTTAGGCAGAAGAGTGGAACTCCCCAAGCTGGAAGGACCTCAGGCAGGCTGAGCAGAGTTTATCCAGACTTGTCTGTACCTGACAGCTGTCTTTCAGGACCACGAGCCTGTGCAGAGCTGCTGGTTCCCTCTCAGTGCACATGGCTCCAGGAAGAGAAGTCCAGAGCCCCAGTTCAAGCTGAGAGGTAAAGCAAGTCTCTTTAGTATGGCTCATTACAGTCTGTCTTCACTATTTTGATGCCCAGGGTCAGTTTAAATCCTCAGATGTGCCAAGAACCCCATCTGCTCCTCCATCTGAAATGGGAAGATTTTGCTCTCTTTTTTTTCCCCCTTAAATCTTGATTTGGTCTTTTGGTGTTTGTGTTGCAGCCTTCAGCCCAGAGGCCAATTATGAAGAAATGTATTAAGCAATATTAGGAAATGAGTGAACAGGGCTCTGGAAGTTAAATAGGAAGGGGGTGACTGAAGTGTTCCAGATGACTCAGGGAAAGCACAAAGGAGCCTGAAAGACTTCAACAGATACTGAACGCTGGCTCCATGTATTATTGTGAAGGGTCAACAAGACTCCAAGGGAGATAGAAACACCTTAAAGAGACTGTTGAAAATGCAGCTGTTGTCATGGAACCACTCCTGTTTATTTCAACACTCATCTTGTATGTGTGCTGTCCTGAGAAGAGAGACCAAGTGTAGCATACAATATGATGGAGCCTTCAGACCACTGGGATATCACCCTTCAGCAAAGAAAGCTATATCCCTCCTGTTCAGGAAAGTGGATCACAACAGAATTATATAGAGCCTGAAGACACCAGGGCTAGAGATACAGGAATCGGGGAATGATGACTGAGTAATTATTAGGCGTCATAGGAACATGGTAAGGACCACATGGGTTCCTGCTACTTATTGATGTCCAGAATCCTCTTAAATTGTTTTTTCATTTGGAAAATAGACTTGGATGTTAACATTCAAAGGCTCACATGATAAGTAAATTCACCACCGTGCTCGACTAATTGTGTGAAGTAAAGGTTAGAACCATAATTACTCTAATAGCTCTTTTCTCGATACTGTGGCAGAATTCACAACAGGAAAAGGGGTTACTTCATCTCATATTTTCATAGGGATTGCAGTCTAACACTGAAAGGACAGTGTTGGAAGTCAACGTGCCTGGTGACAGGAGTGTGAGGCAGTGGGCCCTCATATTGTAGAAGTGAGCAGGGAGCACAGGTTTGAACCAAGGGCGTGTAACTGGACAGTCTAGCCTTCGGTGACCTACTTCCACCATCCAGGCTCCAACTGCTATGGTCTCCACAGTCTTCAAAATGGAACAGTACCACCAACTTGTGAAGAATGTTCCATATTTCAACTATAAGGGGGTGGGAATCTCTTAGAGTGGAGGAGGGGCAGACCTAAGGCAGGAAAACCATCATTCCTTTCCCTTTGGGGTAGAACTTCTTTAGCTCTTTGCATTTGCCACTATCTCCTGGTGAGTGGTCAGTCTTGGTTCTCACTGTAGCAGGAAACAACATGGCAGAGCTGTGGCATCCAACAGAGAACAAAGAATATTGGAGGTTACAGCAGGAAGTTGGGCTCCTGTGGGTGGCAGTCTCCACTAGATGGGTGTTTGCCAAGCACTGCAAATTGTTCATAGGATTCTTTGTAGGATCAGACATCCCTTCATAAGAAAGTGGGGATTTTTCTACAACTTGGAAATTAGGCTCCCTTCTAAGATTTCTTTTGGTGTGGGGGAGTGTTATATAAATAAAATATTTGTGGTAGTTTTAATGAATGAAAATGCTCCCTATGGGTTCATAGGGAATGACATTATTTGAAGGATTTGAAAGAATTAGGATGTGTGACCTTGTTGGAGTAGATATGGCCTGATTGGAGGAAGTATGTCACTAGGAGTGGGCTTTGAGGTTTCAGAAACTCAAGCCAGGACCAGTGGCTCACTCTTTCTTCCCGCTGCTTTTGGATCCAGATGTAGAACTCTCAGCTCTTTCTCTAGCACAGGGCTGCCTGCATACCACCATGTTTTCAGCCATGATGATAATGAATAAACCTCTGAAACTGAAAGCAAGCCCAAACTAAATGCTTTTTTTATAAGAGTTGCCATGGTCATATCTCTTCACAGCAATAAAAACCCTAACCAAGACAGTATTCAGTACTCTTGGTGTGGTGGATTGAGTGAGAAAGTGTCCCCCATTGGCTCATGTGACTGAACACTCGATCTTCAGTTTGTGATGCTGTGTGGGAAGGTTCTGGATCCTTGAGGAGAAGGTGCATCCTTGTTGGAAGGAGCATGCCATTGGGATCCAACTTTGATTGTTTGTAGCCTCACATAATTCTAGTTCACTCTCCCTTCTTCCTGTGTGTATACGGTTGAGATGGGATGTCTCAGCTTCCTACTCCTGCTATTATGCCTCCCCATAATTAATATATACAATTCTACTATTAATTCTACTATTAATATATACACACACAGTAATGGCTGCTGGCTCCCATAGACCCTAGACCACCTCTGTCCTAGAACTTGTATCTTTAGAGATTAGTGATGCTTGCCAGATGGACGCCTGATCTGCTTGTCTAACTGCCACAAGGGGATGATGAGCTCTACCCTTTCTTTCTGTCATCAAGGAGGTTACAGGGTCACCATTGTTGCTTATGTTGTTGTAGTACCCTGATTTCCTTAAAACACTAGACATCATAACATTTGTAAGCATTCGGTCCCAATGCCTGTGTTCAGTTTGTTTCCTGTTTTGGGAAAGAATTCTATCATTCCTTTTTTTTTTTTTAAATACTTTATTTTTTTTTTCTTCAAGTTACATCTCAGTAACAAACCCCTCCCTATTCCCCCTTCCTATCCCGCCCTTCCACCCTCTTCCCTCCAGAAGTTTCCCCTTTCAGTCCAACAGCTGGTTCCTTCTCTTATAACAGTAAGTATTATACAAAACAATAGATATAAATATGCCACATTTATGAGAGTAAATTGGCCCAGTATACCTTCCCAATGTTCAGTTTATACCTATTTGGCCCCTGACTTTAACATTCTACTATCTACCCAACTCCATGACTCCTAGTCATGCAAACATGTCTCTTTGTTAGCTACTATGACAGTCTATCACAGATATTCTCTAAACTACCCAGTAATCAAGTTGCTAAGAGACAAGCAACATTTGCTTATCTAAATACAAGAGATGGATAGGGCATCTTCAAAAACCCCTAGAGATCTGCAGAATATGGCATTCAAAGATGTTATCTTAAATTAAGATTTTTTTTTGATATCGAGACATATCAGCGCCTGACAGCACCCCCTATTCTACTCCAAGTAGAAGATAAGCATCGAAGAACCTCCACTGTAAGATGGTTGAATTAGTGGCAAGCCTTTCTCTTGGCATGAAAAAACCCCTTGCACCAACTGCAGACAGACTGCTGTCCAAAAAGGACAAAACTTGGTAGCAGGGAAGTTGACAGCCTAACTCTGCCAAGACAGGGTAGGTAAGTCCTTCATAATCCCTGCTCTACAACAAATGTCTGTCAGAGAAACAGGACCCAAAGCCTGAAGATTGATGCTGGAATGTATGGAGAGAAAATGGGAACTGTCCAGGCAGTTATTGGTATGTTCTTTCTTAGTTTTGGAAGCTGCAGGCTCTGCACTTCCTATATAAGCAAATATATTTATCCCTCTCAGGTCTCTGAGGTGGTTGAAGAATAGACAGCTAGAATCTTATAGTTAAATTTTGAACTGTTTAGGAATCAAGAGGGTGTTATAGATCTAAGAAGATACTCTTAAAAGTGTGTTGCAAGATAGTATGAATGTTGAGTCACATATAGACCTTTAAACTCTATCATTCTTTTAATCTGCCTTAAATTTTTTGGTCCTGAATCAAAGCTAGGCTTCTTTTCTTATTATGTTTCTGTGATAAAATACTCTGGCAAAAGCTACGCTCAAGGGGGAGAAGTTTACTTCAGCTTGATGTTCAATGGTATAGTCCATCTTGTCAGAAAAGTTAGAGTAGTGTGTGCTTGAGGCAGCTGGACGCATGGAATCCAGTCTGAAAACTGGGAGGAATGAGTGTGCTCATCTTGGTTCTATGCAGTCTTAAGCACTCAGTTCAGCAAATAGAGCCACCCATCATTAGTGTGGATCCCTCCACCCCATTTAACCCACTCACCACAAGCACACTCAAAGGCTAAGTAATCCCTCACAGTGTGCCTGGATGGTTGTCCCATAGATGATTCCAGATCTTGTCAAGTTGACAACAGAAGGAAACATTGGAATCCAGAAATGATCATTTTGAAGCTATTCCTAAAACCACCTGGACACTGGGCCGTCTTACTGTTCCTCTTGTTTTCTAAACTCTAAGGTCACAACTTCCTTAACCATAAGTTTCAAATCCCACCTTCATTAAAAATTAAGGTGAGGGTTAGAGAAATGGCTCAGTAGTTCGAAGCAATGGCTGCTCTTGGAGAGGACCTGGGTTCGATCCCCATAACCCACATGGCAGCTCACAACTGTCTGTAACTCCAATTCCAGGGATCCATCACCCTCAGACAAGCAAGCATGCAGGCAAAACTCCAATGCATGCAAAGTAAAATAAATAAGTAACCCTTTTTAAAAGTTTAAGGTGGATTAAAGGAATGATGATAGAATTCTTTCCCAAAGCAGAAAACAAACTGAACACAGACACTGGGACTGAATGCTTATGAATGTTATGATGTCTAATGTTTTAAGGAAATCAGGGGACTACGGCAACATATGTAACAATGGTAGCTCTGTAACCTCCTTGATGACAGAAAGAAAGGATAGCTCATCAACCCCTGTGGCAGTTAGACAAACAGAGCTCAGGAGTTCTTCGATGGGAAGTGGTGTCCGGGGGGTAGCTTCTCTACGGTACAGCACTTGTCTCCAAAGGTGGACACACGGCTAAGGTTTCCCAGCCCCCACATCTCATGGCCTTTGCTTGGAAGGGTCATCTCTGTTTAACTTTTTCTGGCAGAGCAAATCCAAGACTGGCTACTTAGGGTGCTTTGCTTTCAACCCCAAAAACACTTCCTGTGAGTCCCCTCTACTGCCTACCATTGGTCTCTTGTTTGGCTTTGCTTGTTCAGCATAGCAGTACTTATTCCCAGCAAAATGAATCCTTTTCCCCTTAAAGATGTGGGAAATCTGAAAGCCCCCTGGACCCCACAGAGAATTTCCTTGGAGAAATCACCAGCTCTGCTCTCAGCAGCAGGTGTCACTGTTGCTATAGGAAACCCATGGTTTCCAGGGCCTAGGCCAGCCCTGAGATATTTTTACCCAAAAGAGAAAAGGCTCAATATGAAACAAAAACTTGGCAGAAGAAATTCCGAGAAGAATGCAAGCCTCCCGAAAGACTGTAAATTACCAGCAAGTTCTTACACACTGAGCTCCAGCTTCACCAGCCCCCAATCCCCACCGCACCCCAGGCCTCTTGGAAGAGGCAATCATCCCAGCCATCCATAGCTGCTAATGACCTCTCCACCCTGACAGCACAATTCTGCCCCTTCCCACCAGGCCCCAAATTTTGTTTCCACTCAGAAGGACGTGAAGGACCTGAAGCCAAATGCCCTCTTATCTCCTGACTATAGGCCTTAGGGGAACAAAGGGGATTTTGCTGTTGATGAGCTCTTGTCCAGAATTCCTGGCTCAGTTCTCCTAAGGCTAGCTGCAGCAAGAAGCTCCTGTGTTAAATCTCTCAGAGTTACCAGCTGGGTCCAGGTGTGAGCAATGGGGCCAAGAGGCAAAGCTGTCTTTTTTGTCAGTCCCTTCTGAGGCTTGTAAAGCCCAGGCATGTATAGATTGATGTGTGAGATCCATAGCAACAGTATCTGAGGCTCCTCCTAGGTTTCTGCTCACCGCACTGAATCGTGTGTGTGTATTCAGATTCAAGTGTGTACCCATGCAAGCAGAGGTCAGAGGTCACCTTCAGGTGAAGATCCTCAAGGTTGCCCACCACCTTTTGTTTTAAAAACAGGACCTCTCCCTGGCCTAGAACTCTCCAAGTAGGCTACGGTTGCTATCTAGTGAGCTCTTGAGGTCTGCCTGTCTCCTCCCTATTGCTGGGATTTCAAGCATGCCCCACCATGTCTGGCCACACCCATGTGACAGTTATGTAGGTCACCTCTACTCCCTTACTCTGAAGTGTGCCTTGGTTTTTGCTGATGTGCGTGTGTTTTAGTGGAAAGTTCACACATCATGAAATACGTAAACAAAAAGTCAGAGTTTGAGGTGAAGAGGAAGGCTCCATATGCCAGTAAACATGCAGACTAGCACACGGCCATAAAATTTAAGTACATTATGTACACTCCATAAAGAGAGAAAGGGAAATAAGTCAGTTGGGAGAGGCTCTCCTGGTCAACTTTAAGTGTCAACTTGACACAGTCTACAGTCATCTGAGAGGAAAGCTTCAGTTAAAGAATTGCCTCAGTCGGGTTGGCCTGTGAGTATGTCTGTGGGGTTGTCTTACTGTGAGTTGACACAGAAGGGTTCAGTCTGCTGTGGACAACACTATCCCAAGTAGGTGGCCATGAACTTACAAGAAAGCTAGCTGAGTATAGGCCAGCCTGTGTGGGAGCTAGCAAGCAGCATTCCCTTTAGTTCTGTACTTCCTTGGCTGTGAAGTGAGTTCCTTGGTCAGAGGCAACACAAGCAGATCTACCTTTAGGTTCCTTCATCAGGTTTCTTCCTTGTCTTCCCTCAATAAGGCACTGTGATCCACTGTGATCTGGAGTTGTAAGATGAAATAAACCCCTTTCTTCCCCAACTTCCTTTAGGTCAGAGTGTTTTCTTACAGCAATAGAAAGGAAACCAGCATAGAGACTGAGGCAGACAGTGGGACCATTTTATTGGGTAGCATGGTGATGTCTCCAACCCCTGACAAAGATAGTTATGAGACCTGGGCCGGGATCTTAATACTATTTAATAGAATAGAGTGATGGCTAATCTTGTCAATTTCAGATCTAGAATCACTGGAAACAAACCTCCGGGCATGTCTGTGAAAGAGTTTCTACACTGGGTAAATTGAGGTGGGAAGACCCACGCTCAAAGGACACCACCCTCAGGCTGGCATCCTAGAGCAATTCAAAAGGTCAAAGTGGACTGAGCATCAGCCTTTATTCCTCCCTGCTTCCTGACTATGGGTGCAATGTGACTATCTACCTCAAGCTATTGCTGTCATGTCTTCCCTACCATGATGGACTGTACTGAGGAACAGTGAAGCAAAGTAAACCTTTCATAGTGTTGTTAAGTATTTTGTCCCAGAAAGAGAAAAGTAACTAATACAAGTAGCTTTAACACACATATCACACTTCCTAAGGATGCACCATGCAGTGTGCCTAAACAGAAGGGACACTTTTATCTAAGGAAGAGAATTTATAGTATTTGTTAACTGAAAAATGGGTTCTGGGCACAGCAGGGAGATTGTGCATATGACCTCATAATGGCTGGACATCATGCACAAAACCAGAAGGTGTCCAAGCCAAAGGAATGCCATCATGGATAGGGGAGGTGGTATGAAGTCCCACCCGTAGCTGAGGAGCTATTGCTATTGAAATCTGCTAGGAGAGTCGGTTCTCTCTCTCTTTTTAAAAATAATTTATTTTTTTTTCTTCAAGTTCCATCTCAATCACAATGAGTTGGTTCTCTTTAAGGGTGTGGGCCCTGCTAGTTTACCCACACTCCTGGTAGGTCACTCCACCAAGAGTATATTCACGACACAAATTGGACTTGATGGATGTTAAAAACAGAAAGCACACAAGATTGAGTGGGCAAGGAAGGCAGGATGGATCTTGGAGGAATTGAAGGGGAGTGAATATGATCAAAATACATGTGTGAAATTCTCCAAGAATTAATTAAACATTTTAAAGTTCTAGGTGCTGAGGCTTTCTCCATAGGAAAACTATGGAAACATAGGAAAACACAGCCATTACAGTTTCCCTAGGAGATAGAGTCAATATTTTTCTATTGCATGCACAAACTACAGAATCCCAAAGATTGAGAATTTAACCACTTCACCTAGACCTCTGTTAATATGCGACTTGGGTTACTCATCTGTTCCTCCAGGGGCTAGCTTCCCTGCTATGGGATTGAGCCTACAACTTTCATTTTATGAGGTTGGCTTAGGGGCTAAGGTGCTTAGGTAAGTACCTACTTATATAGTAAGTAGGTGCTTACCTACCTACTGTATATGAACAGATTACATCATAGCTGTACTTACAGATTCTCAGAGCTGTGTGGCTGTGGCTCTTACTGTCAGGCTCAAAAAGGTTGAGTCATTCTCTGATGCACCTTGCTTCACATTAGATAGTGTGAAGTGTATTCACTGTAGATTTTTAGAGACCAATCACACTTACTTATGAAAGAATGTGGTATTAGTGCATGCCAAGGAGAAGTGATTCTGTTAGAGCTGTATGCCTGTTACAACCCCAGGTCAGTGTGGCAGCTTTGATCCAGGAGGCTGATCTTGTATGAAATTATCAAAGAATAAAAAAAATAATTAACAATATACAATCTTTTCCCTTGTCTTCTGTGATATTCACTGAGGCTGAAATGTAGGGGTTGTGTTGAGGTGCATTGATTGGGGATGAGCACTTCACAATCAGTTGTTCCTTGCATTTTGACCATTTATGTCTTTCTGTAATACTTTCTGTCTGATGCAAAAAGAAGTCTCTTTGATGAGGCCTAAGAGTGACACCATCAGTGAGTATGATAGTAAGTACTTAGAATCAGTTAGGATTTTAATGCTTTAAGAGAATGGCAGTGATTACCCAGGGTCCACAAGATAATGTCTTCTATATATGGTAGGGAAGTTTCCTCTGTGACATTTAACAATATGGTTGCCTCAGCAAGATTCCCACAATGCCAATGGGGATGAAGAACTTCAGAGAGAGGAAGAATTAGTCTTCTCCAGAGATGAGCTCCTGATGAGTTATCCATACTCAAATGGCCATCCCTAAACACAAATAAATAGGAACTACACAAAATGAACTTAACAGGGCTTGTGTGTGTGTGTGTGTGTGTGTGTGTGTGTGTGTGTGTGTACGTACAATAATAATTAAGGAATAAGAGGCCATTTATTTAAGAGGAAGCAAGGGATACATGGAAGGAGATGGTAGGAGGAGAGAAAGAAGTGGACATTACATGCATATAGTATTCATTTCTCTGATGATTAAGGAAGTTGAGCATTTCTTCAAGTATCTCTTAGCCATTAGAGTTTCCTCTTTTGTGAATTCTCGGTTTATCTCTATACTCCATTTTTTTTATTAGATTACTTGGTTTCTTGGTGTTTAATTTCTTGAGTTCTTTATAAATAAATTTTAGATGTTAGCTCTTTGTCAGATGTGAAGTTGGTAAAGATCTTTTCCCAATCTGTAGGTTGCCATTTTGTTCTAGTGACAGTGTCCTTTGCCTTACAGAAGCTTTTCAGTTTCATGAGGTCCCATTTATTGATTGTTGGTCTTAGAGACTAATCTGTTGGTGTTCTGTTCAGGAAGTTGTCACCTGTGCCCATTAGTTTTAGGCTTTTCCCCACTTTCTCTTCTATTAGATTTAGTGTGACCGGCCTTATGTTAAGGTCTTTGATCCACTTGGACTTAAGTTTTGTGCAGGTGATAAGCATCAACATCCAGTTAGACCAGCACCATTTGTTGAAGATGCTGTCCTTTTCCCATTTTATGGTTTTGGCTTCTTTGTCAAAAATTAAGTGACAACAGGTGTGTGCGTTTATTTCTGGGTCTTCTACTTGACTCCCTTGATCAACTGGTCTGTTTCTGCACCAGTACCATGATGTTTTTATTACTATTGCTTGTAGCTTCAAATCTGGGATGGTGATACCTCCAGATGTTTTTTTATTGTACAGGATTCATTTAGCTATTCTAGGTTTTTTGTTATTCCATATGAAGTTGAGAATTGTTCTTTCAAGGTCTGTAAAGAGTTGTTTTGTATTTTGATAGGAACTGCATTGAATCTCTATATTGCTTTTAGTAGGATGACCATTTGAAATGCAACTCAAGACAACTCTGAGATTTGATCTCACACCTGTCAGAATGGCCAACATCAAAAACTCAAAAGACAGCACATGCTGGCGAGGTTGTGGAGAAAGGGGAACACTCCTCCATTGCTGGTGAGAGTACAAACTTGTTCAACCACTATGGAAATCTGTTTGGGGATATCTTAGAAAACTTAGAATAACTCTACCTCAAGACCAAGCCATACCACTCCTGGGCATGCATGCAGAAGATTTCTCACCAAACCACAAGGACATCTCCTCAACGATGTTCATAGCAGCTTTATTTGTAAGAGATAGAAACTGGAAACAACCCAGATGTCCCTCAACTGATGAACGGATTAAAAAAAAAAAAACTGTGGTACATCTACAAAATGAAATACCACTCAGCCACCAGAAACAACGAAATCATGCAATTTGCAGCCAAATGGATGGAACTAGAGAAGTTAATCCTGAGTGAGCTCACCCAGACTCAGAAGGATGCACATGGCATCTATTTACTTATAGTCAGACTTTAGCCATATAGTACAGGATAACTGTACTACAACCAATGCACCAAAGGGAACATGAACATAGACTTTGTTTTCTGTCCATGAGACACTTTGCCCTAGTGGTGCTGCCTTATAGGCTCCCAGTGTATGAGGAGGTTCTTGGCCCTCATATGACTGCTGAGCTGGGGTGGGGGACTGATATGTAGGGACACTCCACTCTGGAGGAGTGGGATGGAAGGGATAGGGGGTAGAGGGAGGGAGGGCAGCACTGGGAGGAGGGTGGAAAGAGGGTACTGTGATGGAGATATAACCTAAAGTAATAAACAAACATAAAAAAGTACAATACCAACCTGAATTGGAAAATATTTTTCTTAAAATAAGAATCAATATTTATTTTTATTTGTGTGTCTACATGTGTGTGTGTTCCCTTGTGTGCTTATGCCAAAGTGTGTTCAGTGTCTACAAAGGCCAGAAGAGGATGTTAGGTCCCCTGGAGCTGGAGTTACAGGTGGTTGTGAGCCAACTGATTTGTGTGCTGGGCACTGAACATGGATCCTTTGGAGGAAGAGGAAGTACTCTTAATTTCTGAGCCATCTCTCCAGCCCCAAACCATTTGGTTTGAATAAATTCTTTGTTTTGTTTATTTGTCTATTTGTTTGTTTAAGTAGGAAAACTATAGTAATGATGGAAAATTGTTAAGGCCAATATAACAGAATATTATTCAAAGGGCATTGAACACCAAGGCTTTGGCTAAGCCAGTCCTAGAGGTAAAGGTCAAGGTCAAGGTCCTGGAAATTTAGTATCTAGTGAAGGCATCTTTCTGGCTTGTGTATGGCTATTCTCCCTGGGTAGAGAAAGAAAGGAGAAAGACCTAAGATGGGAGTGGTAGGGAGGAAAAGAAGGATGAGGGAAAAAGCAGAGCAAACTGTCTCTTCACTTCTTTTTTTGAAAAAAGTTTAATTAATTTATTTGCGTGTGTGTGTGTGTGTGTGTGTGTGTGTGTGTGTGTGTGTGTGTGTGTGTTTGCATGCACATGAATGACTCAACCAACTGCCCTGGTCTGTCTTTCACTTCTTTTTTTTTTAATTATAATGTTTATTTGTTACATCTCCATCATAGTGCCCTCTTTCCACACCTTCTGGTTCCACTCTCCCACCCTCTCCTCCCTCTCCCACCCATCCCACTCCTCTGATGTGGAGTGTCCCTACAAATCAGCCCCTCTCAGTTCAACAGTCATATGAGGGCTAAGAGCTTCTTCTTGAACTGGGGGCCTACATGGTAGCACCCCTAGGGCAAATTGTCCCATTCATAGGTAACAAAGTCTGTGTTCCTGATCTTTTTGGTGTATTGGTTGTAGGATAGTTATCCTGTTCTACATGAGGAGATGTCCTTGTGGTTTGATGAGGAATCGCTTGGGTGGATACCCAGAAGTGGTATGGCTGGGTCTGGAGGTAGGGCTATTCCAATTTTCTAAGATATCGCCAGACTGACCTCAATAGTGGTTGTACAAGTTTTCACTCCCACCAGCAATGGAGGAGAGTTTCCCTTTCTCCACAATCCTGCCAGCATGTGTCAGCATTTGAGTTTTTTATTTTAGCCATTCTGACAGGTGTGAGATGAGTCTTGAGTTGCATTTCTCTGATGATCAAGGATGATGAACATTTCTTCAAATGTCTCACTGTCATTAGAGATTCCTCCCTTGTGAATTCTCAGTTTAGCTCTGTTTCCCAGTTTTGATTGGATAATTTGTTTTCTTGGTGTTTAATTTCTTGAGTTCTTTATAAATTTTGGATATTAGCCCTCTGTTAGAAGTGGGGTTGGTAAAGATCTTTTCCCAATCTGTAGGTTTCCATTTTGTTCTAGTGACAATGTCCTTTGCTGTACAGAAGCTTTTCAGTTTCATGAGGTCCCATTTATTGATTGTTGGTCTCAGGTCCTGAGCTGTTGGTGTTCTGTTCAGGAAGTTGTCACCTGTGTCAATGAGTTCAAGGGTTTTCCCCACATTCTCTTCTATTAGATTTAGTGTGTCCAGCCTTATGTTAAGGTCTTTGATCCACTTGGACTTAAGTTTTGTGCAAGGTGATAAGTATGGGTCTAATTTCATTCTTTTACATGTTGACATCCAGTTAGACCAGCACCATTTGTTGAAGACACTGTCCTTTTTCCATTGTACAGTTTTGGCTCCTTTGTCAAAAATTAAGTGACCATAGGTGTGTGGGTCCATTTCTGGGTCTTCAATTCGATTCCATTGATTCACTGGTCTGTTTCTATACCAGTACCATGCTGTTTTTATTACTATTGCTCTGTAGTACAGCTTGAAATCTGGGATGATGATTTTTTTTTTAATAGTACAGGATTGATTTAGCTATTCTGGGGTTTTTTTTTGTTGTTGTTGTTGTTCCATATGAAGTTGAGAGTTGTTTTTTCCAGGTCTATAAAGAATTGTGTTGGTATTTTGATAGTAATTGCACTGAATCTGCATATAGCTTTTGGTAGGATGGTCATTTTTATTATGTTGGTCCTCCCTATCCATGAGCATGGGAGATCTTTCCATCTTCTTATGGCCTCTTCAATTTCTTTCTTCAAGGACTTGAAGTTCTTGTCATATAGGTCTTTCACTTGCTTGGTTAGAGTTACTTCCAGGTATTTTATATTGTTTATGGCTATTGTGAATGGTGTTATTTCCCTAATTTCTTTCTCAGCCCATTTATCTTTTGTATAAAGAAGAGCTGCTGATTTTTTTTAATTAATTTGTATCCAGCCACCTTGCTGAAGGTAGGTGTTTATCAGTTGTAGGAATTCTCTGGTGGAATTTTTGGGGTCACTTATGTATACTATCATATTGTCTGCAAACAGGGATTATTTGACTTCTTCATTTCCAATTTGTATCCCCTTGATCTCCTTTAGCTGTCTTATTGCTCTAGCAAGAACTTCAAGTACTATGTTGAAGAGATATGGTGAAAGTGGACATCTTTGTCTTATCCCTGATTTTAGAGGAAATGCTTTAAGTTTCTCTCCATTTAATTTGATGTTGCTATTGGCTTACTGTATATCGCCTTTACCACCCTGAAAGACACACGATCTCGTGTCTTTCACTCCTTTTTTTTTTTTTTTTTCCAAACAGGGTTTCTCTGTGTAACAGCTCTGGCTGTCCTGGACTCACTTGGTAGACCAGGCTGGCCTCGAACTCACAGTGATCTGCTTGCCTCTTCCTCCCAAGTGCTGGGATTAAAGGCATGTGCCACCACGCCCAGCTGTGTTTCACTTCTTATGAGAGTATTCTTCCTATTCACTGGGGACTACACTCATGACCCAGTTATCCAAAAGTCTCCACCTCTATATACCAACACTCTGGGGATTCGTGGAGTATAGAAACACCCAGTTCATAGAAGTAATTTACTCACAGGGTGTTTGTTTACTGGACTAGAGTCTCTCTACATATCCCAGGCTACCCTGCATCATTTGATTCTTATGCCTTAGTTTCTGAAGGGCTAAAATCATGGATGTGCACCACCATACCTCTCTCTATCAATTTCAGTTTTGAAATGATCCCTTTTTCTTTTTCTATGGACTGACTAACCTTGTGATGGAATGATCTGGCCACCTTAAAAACATACTTGGATTGTGTCTGAAAAACTGAATCATTCATGTTTCAAAAGAATTCATCTTTCAAAACTCAGTTTTCAGAACAACAAAATAAAGGCAATACTATTTATCCTGCTTAGTTGTAGCGCCCTTGAGTTAAGAGAAATAAGCAAGATTCTTGTTGATCTAGCAAAAAATGTCACATCTCAGATATTAATAAAACAAAGTTATGGTCTTTCAGATGGATGGAATCTGCTTCACTGGGAGGCAGTCTGGGAATTTGAGAACATGTACAAAATCAGTGCAAAGATTAATTAGCAGTCTGTCGAGAAGCAGGTCACAATGTTGAATGCCAATGTGCTAAAATGTCTCCTGGTTTCAAGACAGTCACACCTTTTGTCTAATTTGTCTAAATCAAGGGGCTCCTGAAGCTGAGAGAGATGACAAAAATCCGTGTGAAGGAAAAATTCTCACTGACTAAATCAAACTCTGTAGCTGTGTGAAACATGCTACTTCGGTAAACTTTGCTGCGGAGTCTGTGTTGGCAGTGTGCAGCCAGGCTCCTCCCACAGGTGGACTTCCATCCTTAAAAACAGACCCTACCCCCAAAACATGGCAAACTTTGGTGGTCATGAACTCGAGAGTATGTAGACAGCTGACTAAACATAAATTTTCATTTGAGTCTTGTTCAGCTGAATAGGTTTTTCCAGCTGGTCCTATCTTTAAGGTAACCCATGGCATGCTTCATCAGAAGGTGTGTAAGGCCCTTTGTTATTTCACATGAAAATAGAGCAGTTGAGCAGAGTGGCCCTGATTGGAACAGGGTACATTGCATGACCCGCTTTAGACTGTGGTAATCAAAAACAAATAAACAAAACAAAACACAAGAATTTGAATTCAGCTCACTGGGGAATTGATTTCCAATTCTTGAGTTAGCCGTTGGCCTAATGGATGGATTGGTAGCATTATTTTTTGTTTGTTTGCTTGTTTGATTTGTTTTTGCATTTTTTGTTGTTTGGTTGGTTGGTTTGCTCTTCACATTACTGGCTAGGATACAAAAGAGACACATTTTCTTGTAGATACCTAGGGATATAAAGTGGGAAATGGTTCAGATACCAACTCTCCCCTTGACTCTCACTTTTCACACATTACAAATATTTAGGGAGACATAGAGTTGCCTATTGTACCCAGCAGAGGCCTACAAAAGACAGTAGAAAATGAGGGATGGTGGTACATGTCTGCCATTCCTTAAGTAGATGTTGAGGCAGGAATATCCCAACTTCTAGACCAGTCTGTGCTAGAGAATAACACCCTTGTCTCAAAAACAAAAACTAACCAACCATGATCACCACCAAAACTCAAACAGCAGTAATTTATGTGAATTTAGTATATCACTATTGGGGGAGCTTTTTCAGTATATGTAAGAGCCATGCTAGCCAGATCCATAACAACTGAATTTTATTGATTTTTGTTTCTTTGTATTTTTTGAGGTAGTGAGCTGTAGTCAAGTTTTGTTTCAGACTCCTCTTGTAACTGAGAGTGGCCTTGAACTTCCGATCCTCTTGCTTTTACCTGTTGAGGTTACAGACATGTAGCACCATGCCTGGTTTATGCAGTGGCTCTGGGGGAGGAAACTAAGAAAACTCTCTACCAACTGAGCTACAGCCCTAGATTCCCACTGCGGTTCTAAATGGCATTTTATTCCATATTTGGTCTCTCTGTGTGCACGTGTCCATCTATAACCAAACTCCTGGACATTTGGCTGGCCTCTCACACCTTCCTGTCACCTCTTTTGCTAACAGGGGATCCCATTCATTCAAGCAGAATCCATGTATCAGGTGGTGTGTAAGGGCTGAACAGAAGCAGCATCAATATATATTGTTAATCAGCCTAATGGAAAAAAGCTGAACACTTGGCCCAGTCTGGTTTCTGCTGTGGGCAAGGCATACCCCTCTTTTTGGAGATAGCTTCTCTGCAAGTCCTTCCTCTTTATGGCCCTCATCCTGCCCAAACCTACCTTTGCACCCAGGATGACTCACAGGTTCTTCAAAAGACATGACAAAGAGCCAGAGGCTTCAGAGTCTACAGTGGAGAAATGTATTAGCATTAGAGCCTGATGCTGGGCTAATCTAGCTGGGCTCATCTACATGCTGATTAGAGTTTACAGACACTCTGGGAGTGTAGGGAGTTAGATAAATTAAATTAGATTTAGAAAATATGTAGGGGTTTCTGATACTGTCTCTTAATTCGGGGCATGAAGAGCATTATCAGCATGTGGACTAAAAACAGGAAACAAACAGGAGACTTAATAGACTGAAAAACAAGGTTGAAGTCAGGAAAAACAGGAAAGACTCAATAGACTGAAAAACAAAGTTGAAGTCAGTAAAACAGGAAAGACTTAATGGACTTGAAGAAACAAAGTATCTGGCCTGACATTGTTTTCAGCTGCTAAGTAGACGGAGCCCAAATTAAGCTGAAACAGAGTTCCTCCTATTTAAGGACAGTGCATGGAGCCCAGAAAGAGAAGAGGCCCCTGATGCTAGAGAGCTCCAAGAGTCCTGCTGAAAAAAGTGCTGGCCATCATTTGATGGCCAGATTTCCCTGAAGCAGAAAGAAGCTGGTGAGCAAAGAAAGCCTGAGCAAGACAGCAAAAGGCCAAGGACTAAACTCTGTGGCTCAGCTTTTGCCTAGAGGGGTTTGATCTGTCCAATCAGTGGCCTAAAGGAAATTGTGCCTGGCTTTAAGGACTGAGGCAGAGCAGCTGAGTTCCTGATTCAAAAGAAGTAAGTTGGCCTGCAGACGGCTGGGGTCTCCCACAGAGAAGAAAGCATGAAGCCTTATTTAAGGTGAGACTGCAATAACCAACTTACCCTGATGAACCTGCATCTGAGAGATCCAGAAAAAGGACTGCTAAGTGTGTTAAAGAATCTACAACAAAGACTGTGTTCCTGACGACTGAGGACCTGCCCCAGAGACTGTATCATTCTAAAAGGTTAGAAAAATAATTATCAATAGGTTTAGTGGATAGGTTAAAGTGGTTGTAGGAATTTATAGGATTAATAGTTAAGAAATTGTTGGTGTTTGTTATAAGTGAATTTAGTAATAAATAAAAATTTAAAATTTCGGTAACATGGGAGTTTGCTGCTGGGCTCTTCTTTAGCTGCATATACTTACAGATAATTTACACTTTTTTCATTTTTAGAAAGATTATAGAAAATTTCAATGGAGGCATTTATATTCTCTGACACTTTGTGTTCTTTTGTCATAACCAAAATTCAGGAGATGTCTTTTACATCCTTACAATGATTAGTTCATTTTTATGTACAAAAATAGCTCATCTCTCTCTATAAACTTATGCTTGTAGGGAGATATTGATGTCTTGTAAAACTTCTTCCTAATCATTGATTCTTTTGTTCCAGAAAGCATACTATTTACAGCTCCAAGTCACAAAACTTCCATTAGGTCAAAAATTTACCTTATACATATTTTAATTCCAACCTTATGTTAAGACATTCAACCCTCAAGACAAATGCACAGACTTGAGAAAGTATTGTCACCAGTGTATAGAAAAAAGAGCCACAGTGCCTTGAGGTCTAATTTTGTATCTAAAGCCATAGAGTTTGTCAATAGTGGGGGATGTAAGTCAGCAAAGTGTTCTGGGCCTAATGTGTGCAGAGCCATCAGTGTGTCTTTCCATAAATGGTGGAATATATTTGATTAAAACTGGCCTGGGAGCCAAGAGCTCCAACTTCCTTGCTTATTCCAGCCTCTTCCCTTTCTCTAGCTATGGTTCTCACTCATTTGGGGGCTTTTCTAGATTTCACCACTTTAAATAACGCTTTAAATCCTTGATGTATTCCCTCATATGCCATTAACACTGGACTCCAGCCTCCCTCCCTTCCTTCATCCCACCTTCCCTCCCTCCCTCCCTCCCTCCCTCCCTCCCTCCCTCCCTTTCTCTTTTTCTGTTTCTGTGTACAGTGGATATGTGGATGTGTTTGTCTGTGTTTGCATGCATGGAGGACATACTCTTTGTTCAATGTCTTCTGCCATGGCTCTTCATCTTATATTTTGAGACAGACATCTTTCACAGAACCCAGAGTTTGCCATTTCAGCTAGCTGGCTGGCCAGTGAGTCTTAGGAATCACTGATTCTGCTTTCCCAGGGCTAGGGTTACAGGCACATGCAGCCCTGCCTCAAGAGACACCATTTGCATCTAATGTATGGCCTACTGTACCATTTCCTCAGTCCAGCCCTATCCACTTTGTTTGTTTGTTTGTTTGTTTGATACAGGATCTCATGTAGTTCTTGGCCATGTAGCCTTTGATAATCTTGAACTTCTTTTTTTTTCTATCTTAGAAATCTTGAACTTCTTTTTTTTCCTTTATTTTTTATTTCTTCAAGTTACATCTCAATCGCAGTCCTCTCCCTATTCCCCCTCCAGTCCTACCCTCCCACCCTCAACCCCCCATCCTCTTCCCTTTTTTTTTTCTTTTAAGTTTAAGGTATATCTTATTTCCCCCTACAGTTTCCCCTTTCATTCCAACAAAGGGCTCTTTCTCTTATAATAACAAATACAATACAGTACAACAGAGGTAATTAGGCCACAGTTATGAGGGTTATATGGCTTAATGTACATTCTCAATGACCAGTCCATATGTATTTGGTACTTGACTTTAACATTCTACTATCTAAACATCTCCATGAGTTTAAAGATCTATATCTGACTCAACATTCATACTAACTTGCAACACAATTTTAAAAGTATCTTCTTAGATCTATAACACTCTCTTGACTCCTAAACAACTCAAAATTTAATTATGAGACTCTAGCTATCTGTTCTTCAACCACCTCAGAGACCTGAGAGGGATAAATATATCTGATTTTATAGGAAGTACAGGGCCTGCAGCTTCCCGAACTAAGAAATGACATACCTGTGGCTGCCTCGACAGTTCCCATTTTCTCTCCATACATTACAGCATCGCTCTTCAGTCATTTGGCCCCGCTTATCTGACAGACATTGATTGTAGAGCAGGGGTTATGAAGGACTTACTTACTCTGTCTTGGCAGAGCTAGGCTGTCGACTTACCTGTTTCCAGGTTTTGTCCTTTTTGGACAGCATTCTGTCTACAGTTGGAGCAAGGGGCTTTTCCTACCAAGAGATAGGCTTGCGACTAATTCAATCATCTCCCACTGGAGATTCTTCAATGCTCATCTTCTACTTGGAGAAGAATAGGGGGTGCTGTCAGGAGTTGATATGTCTTGATATAAAAAAATCTAAAGTTATGAAAACATCTTTGAATGCCATATTCTGCAGATCTCTTCAGGTTTTTGAAGAGGCCCTATCTATCTCTTATATTAGGGTAAGCAGATGTTGCTTGTCTCTTGCCGGTTTATTTCTGATTATCTTAGAAAATAACTATAATAGGCTGTCATAGTACCTAACTGAATGACCACCTTGCATAACCATTAATTTGTATTTCTTAATTACCCTAAACATTTTATGACAATTAGTAGTAAAAGGCCGAAACATCACATTTCATTTTTTGTTCTTTACCTCCTAACCCTTCCATTCCATTTCTCTGGGGTGGGGTGTCCTTATATAAGAGTCCGTCAGGTCAGTTGAGAGGTCGTATGAGGGCCAAGAGCCTTTTCATTCATTGGGGATCTACGAAGCAGTACCATCAGTGAAAAGTGTCTCGTTGCCCGGGAGAGAGAACTACTAAACAAACAAACCAATAAGCATACATAGATAAAAACACTAAAAAATAGAAAAAATATAACTAATATATAAAAATAGATAAAGAATAAATTTAAAAATAAGAAGTCTATGTCCAAGTTCTCTTTGGTGTGTTAGTTGTAGTATCGATACCTTCTACTATATAGCTAAAATCCTACTATAAGTGAATAGATGCCATATGTGTCCTTCTGAGTCTGGGTTAGTTCACTCAGGATGAGCTTTTCTAGTTCCATCCATTTGGCTGCAAATTGCATAATTTCATTGTTCCTGATAGCTGAATAATATACCATTGTATAGATGTACCACAGTTTTTGACCCATTCTTCAGTTGAGGGACATCTGGGTTGTTTTCAGTTTCTAGCTATTACAAATAAGGCTGCTATAAACATAGATGAGGAAACTTCCTTATGATTCTGTGAAGAGGCATTTGGGTATATACCCAGAAGTGGTAAGGCTGGGTCCTGAGGCAGAGCTATTCCAAGTTTTTTAAGATATTGCCAGACTGACCTCCATAGTGGTTGCACAAGCCTGCATTCCCACCAGCAATGGAGTAGGGTACCCCTTTCTCCACACCCTCGCCAGCATGTGCTGTCATTTGAGTTTTTGATCTTAGCCATTCTGACAGGTGTGAGATGGAATCTCAGAGTCGTCTTGAGTTGCATTTCTCTGATGATTAAGGATGTTGAGCATTTCTTCAAGTGTCTTTCAGCCATTAGGGATTCCTCTGTGAATTCTCTATTTAGCTCTGTCCCCCAATTTTGATTGGATTATTTGGGTCTTGGCATTTAATTTCTTGAGTTCTTTGTAGATTTTGGATATTAGCCCTCTGTCAGATGTGGGGTTGGTGAAGATATTGTCCCAGTCTGTAGGCTGCCGTTTTGTTCGAATGACAGGGCCCTTTGCCTTACAGAAGCTTTTCAGTTTCATGAGGTCACATTTATTGATTGTTGATCTCAGGTCCTGAGCTGTTGGTGTTCTGTTCAGGAAGTTGTCGCCTGTGCCAATGAGTTCGAGGGTTTCTCCCACTTTTTCTTCTAGTAGATTTAGTGTGACCGGCCTGATGTTAAGGTCTTTGATCCACTTGGACTTAAGTATTGTACAGGGTGATAAGTATGGGTGTAACTTCATTCTTTTACAAATGGACATCCAGTTGGACCAGCACCATTTGTTGAAGATGCTGTCCTTCTTCCATCGTGCCGTTTTGGCTTCTTTTCAAAAATTAGGTGGCCATAAGTGTGTGGGTCTATTTCTGGATCTTCAATTCGATTCCATTGATCTACTGGTCTGTTTCTATACCAATACCATGCTGTTTTTACAACTATTGCTCTGTAGTACAGCTTGAAATCTGGGATGGTAATACCTCCAGATGTTTTTTTATTGTACAGGATTGATTTAGCTATTCTGGGCTTTTTGTTGTTCCATATGAAATTGAGCCTAGCTCTTTCCAAGTCTATAAAAAATTATGTTGGTATTTTGATAGGAATTGCATTGAATCTATATATTGCTTTTGGTAGGATGGCCATTTTTATTATGTTGATCCTACCTATCCATGAGCATGGAAGATCTTTCCATCTTCTAAAGGCCTCTTCCATTTCTTTCTTCAAGGGCTTGAAGTTCTTGTTGTACAGGTCCTTTACTTGCTTGGTTAGAGATACCCCCAGGTACTTTATGATGTTTGTGGCTATTGTGAAGGGGGTTGTTTCCCTTATTTCTTCCTCAGCCCATTTGTTTGTTGTATAAAGAAGGGCTTCTGATTTTATTGAATTAATTTTGTATCCAGCCACTTTGCTGAAGGTGTTTATCAGCTGTAAGAGTTCCTTGGTGGAATTTTTGGGGTTGCTTATGTATACTATCATATCATCTGCAAATAGGGATAATTTGACTTCTTCATTTCCGATGTTTATCCCCTTGATCTCCTTTAGTTGTCTTATTGCTCTAGCAAGAACTTCAAGTACTATATTGAAGAGATATGGTGAAAGTGGACATCCTTGTCTTGTCCCTGAGTTTAGAGGAAATGCTTCAAGCTTCTCTCCATTTATTTTGATGTTGGCCACTGGCCTGCTGTATATTGCCTTTATTATTTCTAGGTACGACCCATGTATGCCCATTCTCTCCAGAACTTTTAGCATGAAGGGGTGTTGGATTTTGTCAAATGCTTTTTCTGCATCTAGCGAGATTATCATGTGGTTTTTTTCTTTCATCTTGTTTATATGGTGAATGACGTTGATAGACTTTCGTATGTTGAACCATCCCTGCATCCCTGGGAGGAAGCCTACTTGATCATGGTGTATGATACTTTTGATGTGTTCTTGAATTCGGTTTGCTAGTATTTTATTAAGTATCTTTGCATCTATGTTCATGAGGGAGATTGGTCTGAAGTTTTCTTTCTTTGTTGGGTCTTTGTGTGATTTAGGAATCAGGGTGATTGTGACCTCGTAGAATGAGTTTGGCAATATTCTTTCAGATTCTATTTTGTGAAAGAGTTTGAAAAATATTGGTGTTAGCTCCTCTTTGAAGGTCCGGTAGAATTCCGTGCTAAAGCCATCTGGCCCTGGGCTTTTTTTGGTTGGGAGATTTTTAATGACTGTTTCTATTTCCTTAGGGGTTATAGGGCTGTTTAATCTGCTTATCTGATCTTGATTTAGCTTCGGCAGGTGGAATCTATCAAGAAAATTGTCCATTTCACTTAAGTTTTCAAATTTGGTAGAGTATAGATTTTTAAAGTAGGATCCAAATATTCTCTGGATTTCCTCAATGTCTGTTGTTATTTCTCCGTTTTCATTTCTGATTTTGTTGATTTGTGTTTTCTCCCTCTGTCTTTGGCTAAGGGTCTGTCTATTTTGTTGATTTTCTCGAAGAATCAACTCTTGGTTTCATTCATTCTTTGTATAGTTCTTTTTGTTTCTAAGTTGTTGATTTCAGCCCTAAGTTTGATGATCTCCTGCCTTCTGCTCCTCTTGGGAGTGTTTGCTTCTTTTTTTTCCAATTCACCCAGTTTAGCTGTTAATTCGCTAATATGAGCTGTCACAATTTTCTTTTTGAAGGCACTTAGTGCTATGAACTTTCCTCGTAGCACAGCTTTCATTGTGTCCCATAGGTTTGGGTATGTTGTGTCTTCATTTTCGTTGGATTTTAAGAAGTCTTTGATTTCCTTCTTTATTTCTTCCCT
>CAJQZJ010008952.1:1682756-1696194 GCA_907164525.1 Lophiomys imhausi
GTAAAGAGTTGTTCAATTTCCATGTGAGTGTAGACTTTCTGTTGATTATTTTGCTATTAAAGTCCAGCTTTATTCCATGGTGATCTGATAAGATACAAGGGGTTATTTCAATTTTTTTGTATCTGTTGAGGCTCTCTTTGTGTCCAACTATATGGTCGATTTTGGAGAAGGTTCTGTGAGGTGCTGAGAAGAAGGTGTATTCTTTTGTATTTGGGTGAAACGTTCTGTAGATATCTGTTAGGTCCATTTGGTTCATGATCTCTGTTAGACTCATTATTTCTCTGTTTGGCTTCTGTCTTGATGATCTGTCCATAGTTGTGAGTGGGGTGTTGAAGTCTCCCACTATTAAAGTGTTTGTATCAATGTGCAATTTAAGTTTTAGAAGTGTTTCTTTTATAAATGTAGGTGCCTTTGTATTAGGGGCATAGATGTTCAATATTGAGATGACCTCTTGGTGGATATTTCCTTTAATGAGTATGTAATGCCCTTCTCTGTCTTTTTTTATTAACCTCAATTGGAAGTCTATTTTGTTTGATATTAGGGTGGCTACTCCAGCTTGTTTCCTGGGTCCACTTGCTTGGAAAACCTTTTCCCAGCCCTTTACTCTGAGGTAGTGTTTATCCTCAATAGTGAGGTGTGTTTCTTGTATACAGCAAAAAGATGGGTCTTGTTTACGGATCCAGTCTGTAAGTCTGTGTCTTTTTATTGGCGAGTTGAGTCCATTGATGTTGATGGATATTAGTGACCAGGGGTTTTTATTTCCCGTTATTTTGGTTTAGCTGGCTGTCTTGTGTTTCTCTTTTGGTTAGTTGCTGTGGAAGTTTCTATTTCCTCTGTTTTCTTGGGTGTAGTTATCTTCTCTGGGTTGGAATTTTCCTTCTAGGATCTTCTGTAGGGCTGGGTTTGTGAGGAGATATTGTTTGAATTTGATTTTGTCATGCAATATCTTGTTCTCTCCTTCTATTTTGATAGAGAGTTTTGCTGGATATAGTAGTCTGGCTGGGCACCTACGCTCTCTCAGGACTTGTAGGACATCTGTCCAGGCCCTTCTAGCTTTTATAGTTTCTGAGGAGAAGTCAGGTGTGATTCTGGTGGGTCTGCCATTGTATGTGATTTGGCCTTTTTCTATTACAGCTTTTAATATCCTTTCTTTATTCTCTACATTTGGAGTTTCTATTATTATGTGGCGAGAGGAGTTTCTTTTCTGATCTAATATTTTTGGTGTTCTGTAAGCCTCTTGGATTTTTACTGGCATCTCTTTAGGTTTGGGAAGTTTTCTTCTATGATTTTGTTGAATATATTTCCTGGACCATGGAGTCGGGAGTCTTCTCTTTCCTCTATGCCTATAATTCTTAGGTTCTGTCTTTTCATAGAGTCCTTGATTTCTTGGATATTGTGGGTGAGAGATTTTTTAGCTTTCTCATTTTCTTTGGATGTTGTACTGATTTCTTCCATTGAATCTTCCATGCCTGAGATCCTGTCTTCCATCTCTTGCATTCTATTTTTCATACTCACATCCGTAGTTCCTGTTCTCTTCTCTTGATTCTCCATTTCCTCTTTTAACTCTGACTGTGTTTTCTTTATTGTTTCCATTTCTATTTTCATATCTTGAATGGTAGTGTTCGTTTTGTACATTTCTTTCTCCAGTTTGCTTGTTTTTGTCTGGAGATCTTACATTGCTTTATCCTTGTCCTGTTCAAGCTGGGTCACCTTGGCTTGGAGCTCTTTAATGATGTTATCCGTTGTTTTGACTTGTAAGATTGTGGCTTCTTTGAATTCCTTCATAGTTTTAAGTTCTTCTTGAAGGGACTTCATCACTTTCCATAATGTAGAATTGTCATCGTTTTCATGTGTTTCAGTTGTGGTGAGGTGGTTCGGGCTGGACGGAATAGCGTTGCTTTCTTTTGTCTCTGGTCTCTGGCCTTGAGGAATTTGCTGTCTTCTGGACTTGGGTCCAAAGGGGGCACTGTGGTGTAGGAAATCTTGAACTTCTGATGCTCCTGCCTCCATCAACTCAGTGAGGGAATATAGCATGTGCCACCGTATCTCCCTGCTTTTATATTTCTCGGTATTGAACACAGGGCTTCACGCATGCGAAGCAAACACTGTGCCAACTGAGCCACACACATCTAGCCCTGAACAGTTAGGCTTTCATATCTGTCCACTTGGTTGCTTTAGATGGATATTTAAAAGTCGCCCCACTACAGAGTGTCCACATCTACTCCTTCCAATGTCACAGCATAGCGTTCTACAGAAGTGACATATTAAGAAGCCACCCTTTCTCTCTCCCAGCCCAAGCATAAAATACCAGTTCTTTTTGACACAGCTCATGGGAGAAGCAAACCAGATCTGTTTCACAATATAACTTAGTTACTTTTGCATTGCTGTGATAAAACACCATTACCAAAGCAACTTATAAAAGAAAGTGTTTAATTAGGCTTATGGTTTCAGAGAGTTCAAAGTCTGTCAGGGTCGGGCACTAAGCAACAGCCATGTTGGCTGGAACAGTTGAGATTATAATACATCCTAATCTGCAAATAGGAGGCAAGAGAGATAGAGTATGGTGAGAATTGTGCCAGTCTTTCAAAACCTCAAAGCCCACCCCTAGTCACAAACCTCCTCCAAGAAGGTTATGACCTCTAAATTATACCAAATAGTTCCACCAACGGAGGACCATATATTCAAACATGAGCTCATAGGGGCCATGTGCATTCAAATCACTATAGAATTCACGTACCACTGGAAGTTCTTACAATTCCGTTAGCTGTCCTGACCCAAGCTGCCCTTATCCTTCTCAGATCATAGAAGCTCCTTCCCTGTTTGTTTGCACATCCCCTCTGACCTAAAGTACAGAGGATGGGCTTTGTCTGGATCTTCTTGCCTCTGGTGGGTCTCATCTCCTGTTATTTGCTCCTGGCCTAAGTCTCTACTTCTCTGTGGGCCACTTTTTTCTTTTTTTGTCAGTCTCCTTAACTGCTGAATCCCCTCCCTTTGCTGAAGTGCAACCATGCCTGGGGTTTTTCAGTGCTCTTCCTTACTCTCTGTAGAGGAAGTAGACATTCTCCCTCTCTCTAGAGCTTTGCCTATATCTTAGTATGAAGAGACTGTCACTGAACACTCAGAAAATTGTGTCCTCACACTTTGATGCTCTGGGAGCTGGGATTATAAACACATGCCATCCCACCCATGATTTTATGTAACTTTTGGGGATTGAATTGAATTAAGGTTCTCACACCTGCTAGGAAAGTGTCGTACTAAATGTACCATCTCCCAGCCCTACCTTATAAATGTTGTTTTTAATCTCTTCAGATGAGAGGATGAGATGAGAGCCATTTCCAAACCTTTCTAGCTCTTTTTGAGCTCTGGCTGGCTGTTTCAACTCAGCTGTTCTGGCTCAACCTCCTCTCCAAACTGACTGATTCAAACTGATTTCTCTTGGCTTCTGACTGAATTTGTCTGCCTAGTCTCAAACTAACTTTGGCAATATATTTTAATCTTCTGGCCCCTTTTCATTCTCTGGCTCATTCTGTCTTCACCTGTGTCTAGCTTGTTCTCTCTGCAGCCTGTCTCTGTAAAACTGTCATGGTTAAGAAAAACACTTTTAGTAAAAAATTCTCTTCTTAAATCCTCAACATCCTTAGTCATTAGGGAAATGCAACTCAAGACAACTCTGAGATTCCATCTCACACCTGTCAGAATGGCTAAGATCAAAAGCTCAAATGACAGTGTCTGTGATGGAAATGTAACCTGAAGTAATAAATAAATATTTTTTTAAAAAGCTCAAATGACAGCACATGCTGGCAAGGTTGTGGAAAAGGGGGAACACTTCTCCATTGCTGGTGGGAGTGCAAGCTTGTACAACCACTATGGAAATCAGTCTGGCGATATCTTAGAAAACTTGGAATAGCTTTACCTCAAGACCCAGCCATGTCACTTCTGGGTATACATCCAAATGATTCCTCACCAAATCACAAGGAAGTTTCCTCATATGTTCATAGCAGCCTTATTTGTAATAGCTAGAAACTGGAAACAACCCAGATGTCCTTCAACTGACAAATGGATTAAAAAACTCTGGTACATCTATACAATGGAATACTACTCAGCCATCAGAAACAACGAAATTATGCAATTTGCAGCCAAATGGATGGAACTAGAGAAGCTCATCCTGAGTGAGCTAACCCAGACTCAGAAGGATGTGCATGGCATCTATTCACTTATAATCGGACTTTAGCCATATAGTACAAGATAAATATACTACAACCAATGCACCAAAGGGAACAAGCACATAGACTTTGTTTCCTGTGAATGAGACACTTAGCCCTAGTGGTGCTGCCTTGTAGGCTAAAAGTTTATGAGGAGGCTCTTGGCCTTCATATGACTGCTGAACTGGGGTGAGGGACTGTTATGTAGGGACACTCCACTCCAGATGAGTGGGATGGAAGGGATAGGGGGTAGAGGGTGGGAGGGATGGACTGGGAAGGGTGAAAAGAGGACACTGTGATGGAGATGTAACCTGAATTAATAAATAAATATTAAAAAATACTTAATAAATTTCTGTTGGCTAAGCAAAGCATCACAATGTTTTCTTCCATATATACAAGCACAGAGAGAGAAATAAAAAAGGAGCCAAACAAACAAAAAATTCTCTTCTTTCTCTCTGTGCTACTCTTACTCTTTCTTTCTTTCTTTCTTGTTTGACCTGTTTCTCTTAGTCTCATCACTTTTTTTACATTTATTTATTTCTTCAAGTTACTTCTAAATCATAGTCCCCTCCCTCCTCCCCCTCTCCCCTTCCTGTTCCCACCCTTCTACCCTCTTCCTCCTCACCCTCCTAGCTGCTTTTTTTTTTAATTTAAGGTTTATCTTCCCCCCTCAACAGCTCCCCCTTTTAGTCCAATAAAAGGCTCTTTTTCTTATAACAATGAATAAAATATAAAACAATAAGAATAATTAGGTAACACTTATAAAAAATTATAAGGTATTACATACATTCCCAATGTCCAGTCCATGCATATTTGGCAACTGATATTAATATTCTATTATCTGTTTATCTCAATGAGTTTAAAGTTCTATACCTAACTCAGTTTCCATTCTAACTTGCATTGCCAACTTAAAAACATCTTCCTAGACCTATAACATCCTTTTAATTCCTAAACAACTTAAAATTTAACTGTGAGACTGTAACTATCTAGTCTTCAAACACATCATAGACCTGAGTAATATATATGTGTGTGTATGTATGTATGTATGTATGTATGTATTTAAGTACAGAGCCAGCAGCTTCCAAAGCTAAGAACTGACAGAGAACTGGCTGCCTGGACTGTCCCGAATTTCTCTCAATACATTAGAGCATCTATCAGCCTCTTGGCCCAGTATCTGTGACAGACATTAATTGCAGCCACTCTTTTCTGTCCTGTACTCCTGAGAGTTGGGCATATCCTATTTCTGACTCATTCTGTCAAATCTTTCTCTGATTTGTCACTTTGCCCCTCAATTAGACATCACTTTCAAACATGGCTACTTCTTCTATTATGTTACCTTAATTATTTGGGATTACTAACTTTACCTTCATTATTTGGGATTAAAGGTGTTCACTAAGGGTGGGTCAGATCATACTGTGGTCCAGAGTGTGTCTGCATTCCAGCCAGAACATACAGACCTACAATTTCTTTGGATGTTATCCCTTCCCAGTGCAGTCATGTTGCTAGATTAAAATTCCTCTACGCTGCCTCACTCTTGTTCTTTCTGATAGTTAATGGTCATTGGGCATTCCCCATCTTTTGCTCTCTGTGTATATACTTCTTCCTTCAACTCCTACAAGATTTATGGGCTTTTGTTGTTATTCCCAAGCCTAGAGTAATCAGACTTGTTGGCCAAGATGTATGTGTTGACTAGATTTAGTTTATCTCCTAGAAACTTCCATTCATGATTGAGACAAAAATCCACAAACACCTGTGCATAGAACAGGGTTGCAGGTGTGATAAAGGCTAACAACCAAGGAAGGGATGTTCAGAAAAGATGAGACTTAGGTGCTGAGCCAAGGTCCTAAGAGCCAGAATAATTATCCTTTACTGATATCCTACCAGAATGTATCCAGATACATCATAGTTATCCTTAACCCATGGTGGCTGTGGCTATTAGGGATGGATCGTGGAAGAATTTGATTGATTCCCCATCTAAGTAAACATTCAACCTGACCCAGGTTAAATGTAGGAGGTGACATTGTTGAGAAGATACAAACACAGAACAGAAGGAAGAATATTCCTTTGATCTAGAAAAGAAGAAGACCTAGGTGGCACTTGGGGCCTAGCCCTGGAATAGCCAGAGTCCAGGGTTGCAGAGTTAAGTCCAGCACTGGCTGTGTCCATGAAGCCTTGAGTGGGGGGAGTCACATAATCGCAGCCTAGTCTCTTGCTGCAGACCTCCACAGTGGAAAGGTGGATTTGGTTCACTGTTTTGTTGCCTTGGGACTAAAGATCTGCATGTGTGCCAGGCAGCACCTGCAGCCAAGCTACGTTGAGGCAAGCCGACAGGCCAGGTACACTACAGCAAAGCAGATTACCTTTCTGGAATCTTCTCCAACTTCTGTTTATGGGATGCACCTCCTGTTCTTTTCCTTTTGTTTGTTTGTTTAAGGGACGATTAAATAACCTCACACATTATCCCACCTGACAATAAAAGGAATCTGGAGATTTCTCTTTTTTCTTTTGCAAGGCGATAATGAAGTAAACAAACGCCCTTGCCTTCTGCCCACCTCTCAGGTGTGCCTGCTGTCAGCATTCCCCTGCTCCAACCACCTTGCATCTGAGTACATTTTTACTTACAAGCAGTGTTGGAGAATCTCAGAGAATCTCACAGCCCATTCCTTCAGAAGCCTTCCTGTGAACTTCAGTGGACATTTATTCACACTATGAGCCCAAGTCCTCCCCTGTTGACAACATGGATCATTTGTGCTTTCTATCATTGTTTAAAGTTATTGCACATTTATCTTCCTGGCCCAGATTTCTATTCTGAGTCCTACAGCCATGTTGACCAATACAAGGGAGCCATGTTAAATTTGAAGCTGCCTTTTCCCAGTGAGTGTCACCTGTATCCTTCCAGAACAGTTTGTTTGGGCTAATGACTGTTTAAACTTGAAAACAACATCAAAAACAGATATAGATTGAAAACACACAAGCACATTAGACATAGTTTAGTTGTTCTGTAATAACAAACACAATCAGCCATGTCCTCTGGCATATGATATGGACCGGTGGGGATTGTGGCCTCTCCTCTTTCCTGTCTCCTACTTACCGATGACCTGCTGCCTGTGGTTTGCCTCCAGCCTCATGCTGGTCCATTTCCCCATTAATCACAGTAAATGCAATCATTTTTCATCCTTCTGAGATATAAATATGTAGATGTTGTGTGTTAAGTTATAGCAAACATGCTCTCAGGAAATTAGGACCAGCCAGACACCAAATACCATTCGAGAAGTACAATAGGCCATAACAGTGAGGACTTTCCTCACACACTTTAGACAAATCAAGAATAAGTTGGAGGAGGAGAATACACAAAATCAGAGAGACTTATAGTCCAAAATAATGGACTTTCTTTTGACTTATAGTTGCAGAGGATGAGTCCATCATAGCAGGTATGCACAGCAGAAAGTGGCAGGAAGTCAAGAGCTCACATCTCCAACAACAAACAGGAAGCAGACAGAACAAGCTGGAAGTGGGGTGAGACTATGAACTCTCAAGCCCATTCCCATTGATGTGCTTGAGCAATGCTGCACCCTCCATAACCTTCCCAAACAGTATGGCTAACTGGGGATCAAGTGTTCAAATGCCTGAGCCCATCACAGGGGACATTGTTCATTCAAACCTCCACAGTAGCCATCAGATGTAAGGTAAAGTGAGCCCAGAAAAATCCCAGAGTCACTAATATAAATGATCCCACACAGGACATGTGTACATGTGGGTACCTATTAGTGTTTTTATTAATGTAGCTTTAAGTGAACTAAAATGATCAGTTAAGACAAAGATTGTTATAGTTGATCAAAATTATCTTTAAATCTTTTAAAATTATTTGTGTGTATATATGTGTGGGTGCCCATGCCATAGAACATGTGTAGAGATCAGAGAACAACTTTGGAAATTCTCACCTTCCACCCTTCCACCATGCACGTACGTCCCAGCATGTGACTAGGGTCTCCTGGTTTGTTAGGCAGCAACGTAACTTTACCAGCTGAGCCATTTTATTGCTTTTACATAGAGAAATGTGTTCTATTGACAAGAAACACACCTGAGATAAAGTTGAACAATATGGTTAAAATGAAGGCAAACACTAACCCCAGGCTGTGTTTGAATCTCTTTTTCTTCTGTCCATTGACAGATAAAGTTAGGCTTTCCCTGCCTGTATTGTTCAGGAACAGATGAAATCGAGTTATGTCGTAAATTGACATGCAAAGCTAATGTTGTCATTGTCATCTGCCTTGCAAAGAAAATGTTTGTTGTATAATTGAGATTGCCTCCATAGAAGCATGCTCAGCCGTGTGTAAACAGTATCTGAACCTTGGACTGTCATTCATCTCCAGTGAAGTACACACTTCACAACTAGGGGCATGCTGCTGAGTTAATCTAAACTTGTATTCTGTGTGCTCCAAGAAGTACAGCTCTGAAATGGTATTATGATGCACTATTGAGAATAAGCAAAGGTGTTCATGCAGCAGAGAGCAGAAGCTTACCAGCTCTGCAGCAGTCTCAGACAATGAAATACAGCCAATACATGCTGGCAAACACAGCTGAAAAGGACACTCGGATTTTGAAGCTGGTAGAGACTAGCAGGCTTTGTGTACAGCTCTCATCCAGGTAGGTGTACCTGACTTGGAAAATGTTTCAGATGAATTTGAATAGGAATTATTTAGCTTCTGAAGGTACAATTACTTTTTAGCCAAATGCTAAACTCAAACAAGACACTGGAGTGAGTAAGAGATTATCATGGCCCATATGAGCTGATAAGAAAATACAGTGTGTCCTCACAAAGTACAGAATAGCCTGGAACTGTAGATAAACACACTTGTCATCTTCAAAAACTATGGAAGAACCTGGGAACTTTACATTTGGAAGACTCTGAGAGAACATTGACCAGGCTTCTAAGCCTCTTCCCCTTTTAAAAATAATCAATCCACTGAGTTTTTATTTTTATTTTTTTCTGTAAATAAAGTTCTTTATTACTTCCCATTTACTTACATAATACATGTGATAAGGAACCCCAGAAATGTGTTTGATAGGTGTTTGACTTTCATGTATCTGAATAGCACTGAGGTAATTAGCAGGCTTGTAAGACTAATGCAGCACCATTTATTCCTAAGGTCTTTACAGGCTGTGAGGCCTCCAGCAGCATCTTCTTTCTGGATGCTTTTTTTTGGTTCCTGGTAATGTGGTTCTCTGTAAGACAATCGCAGCTCAAATAGGATATGAAAGGAAATAGGTTTGCAGAGGTTACTGGCAACAATGCCAAGCTGCAGAGACTAGAGGGTGACGTCCAGTAGCAGGAAAACAAGCTGCTAGGTAGGAATGGGAGGGTGAGGAGGGTCAAGGAAAGGCTAAGAAAGGTAAATCAGGAGAGTGTAATGTGTGCTTCAGTTTCCCCCAGTTTCTGGGATAAAAACACTCCCATGAAAAGCCGCTTTAGAAAGAAAGGATTTATTTCAATTCATACTTCTAGGTCACTATCCCTCCCTGAGGGAAGTCAGAGCAGGAGTTCAAGGCAGGACCCTGGAGGTAGAAACCATGGGGGAATGCTGCTTACTGGCTTCCTCACTCACAGGTTCAAGCTCAGCTGCTTTTCTTATACATCCTAGGCTCATATGCCTAAGGCTCACAGCCATAGTGAGTGGCTGGTCTTTCCCACATCAATCACCAATCCAAAAAAAAAAAAAAAAAGTCTCTTACAGACAAGTCACAAACAATCTAATCAAGGCAATTCTTCAATCGAGATAAGGACTAACCAGGATAGTTCCTATGAGGGTGTCATGGGTTTTCCTCAATACTTGGATTTTCTTTCCCATATGGACACACTTTTCTTAGTGAGACAGCATCCTCTCTGGCCTCACTGAGTGCCTCACCACTCTTTCATGAATACCGTGAGGGTTTCCTTGGTCTCAGTGAAGGTCACTGCTAGTTGCACTTCTCACGTGTGTATGGTCCTTCCATGATAGATACCCTGTAGAACTGGAGTTTGAAGTGTATCCCATATATGAAGCAATGATCTCTCCATTTATCTCCATTCTCAAACCACAGACCCCTAAAGTATTGTTGTCCTGTCCACTTGAGCACTTGTCTGCCCACTGGGGTGTGAGAGCTCCCCTCATTACTGGTGGGTGTCTAAGATCTGATGTGTCAGGCTTTCTTTAAATGCTTATTCATTTTGCTCGGCACAAATGAAGGAATCTCCATAGGACTGAGTGCTATGGAAGGGGCAACATTCTTACAGATAAGCTAACAGTTAAGTTAACAAAGTGGTATGTCCTCAGTAAGTAGGTGCGGGACAGGTACAGAATTAATGAAATGTTTTATTGAACATGCAAGTCTACAGCAGTGTTTCCCTGGATCCTCACAATATATGGTCACATGACTTTAAACTTCTGCTCAAATAACAGCCCTAAACGATGCACTAGGAGGCTCTTTCAAGGTGCCACAATTACTGTTCTATGGTCTCTATTAGGATCTGGGATTTGTCCTTCCTATTCCTGATTGTGTGTTTTTTCTCCTCCTCCCACTTATTCTGGATTTGACTAAAGTGTATGAGGAAAGTGATTTCTATATAAGGTTCTGAGGGGACAGCAGTTACTTGCCTCCCTACAGTTCATAGCAAACGCTTCATAGGTAGTGTATAACCTGAGAGTATAAATTAATTTTAAAACAGGAGTGTGTGTGTGTGTGTGTGTGTGTATGTATAGGGGGAAATGCACATGTGTGTACACATGTGGGAGGCACATATTAACCGTAGGTGTCATTTCTCAGGAGCCATTCTATTAGTTTTCTGAGACAGGGTATTTCACTGTCCAAGGTTCATTGATTGAGCTGGTCTACACAAACAGGACAGTGAGCCTTAAGGATCCTCCTGTCACCAGATCCAGTGTTAGCATTACAAGAGCATGCCATGGGCTTGGCTTTTTATGTAGGCATCATGAATCCAAAACCAGCATCTTATGCTTCTACACTACAGCAAGAACTTCACTGACTGGGCTCTCTTTATTTCTCCAGGATTTTGAGAATGGACAAGTGCTGATGACATTTAGATTACAGCAAGAGAACGAAATGGTGCATGCTGTGTACCAAGAGATTTCAAACTGGAGGTAATTTTAATTAAGACAAGTTGTTAAATATCACCAGAAACAACACAAGTAGGTAGGAAATATGGACACATTCAAAGTGTCCCAAATGTCTTCCTAGGCCACACTGGTATTAAAATTGTATGAACAGAATGAGCATTTATATAGCATCCAGAGAAATCTGAATTCCCTTTGTGTTTTAGCCTGCCTAGGTGGTTGGTAACTGATAGTTAGCTCTAATTGTCAATTTTACACAATTTACAATCACTTGCGAAGAAGGAAGAAGGTCTTGCTGAGGAGATTGATTACCTTGGGTTGGCCTGTCCACAAGTCTGTGGGAGTTTGTCTTAATTAGATTAATTGATGTGAAAAGATCCAGCCATTGTAGGTGGCAGCATTCTGTAGGCAGGGTCTCTGAACTGCATGAGAGTAGAGAAAATGAGTTGAACACAGCATTCCTTTGCGTGAGTTCATTTCTCTCTGCTCTCCACTGTGGATGTGATTTGAACATCTGTCTCAAGTGCCTGCCTTTACTTCCCTACAACGATGGAATGTAACCTAGACCTGTAAGCTGTAAAAAATCCCTGTCTCACACCTTAGTTGCTTTTTGCCAAGGTGTGTTATCAGAGCGACAGAAAAGAGCCTGGAACATTGACTAAACGCTCTTCAGAATTCTTGCTGCCAAAAGTGCTACAATAACCCATCTAAAGCCACTTTAATGCGGTGGCCATATCCCAGAATCCAGTGTGCTCCCTATATAGATATTGGATACTTTGTGGCTAGCCACTATTCTTTTTGGGGGGGGGGGGGGGGGTGTTGGAAAAGGCAGAACAGAAAAGCTCATCTTGGAAAATAATCACCTCGTTTGAGCCGTTTATGCCTGAGTGAGCCTGAATGGAGCTATATATTGCTTTCTTAAAATTGCTTGGAGGAATTCAGTTTAATGGATTTTCTCCCCTCTTGTTCTTCTGGAAAGCCGGATGAAAAGTTTGTGTCTTTGTTGTTGACAACAATGGTCATTTTCCATGAGATATTCAGAATATTCTGGTCTTCCAAAGAAATGCCCAAGCATGAAACAGGTATGGAAGCAATTTTTTTCCTCAATCTAAAATAAATCTACAAGGTTTCATGCCAAACAATTCCAGCTGCTGTGAGATCAGTGTGTATGGAATTAGTAACAGGAAGAAAATTACTAGCTACAACCTTTGGAGAAAATTTGTCTCAGGCAAGAACTTTCTTTGAAAGATTGTACCCAGCATGGAAACATTTAGTTTCCCAATGGCTACTCCATGGGGACCCACAGAGGGTGCTATCAGCAATAAACAAGAAGTTTCTGGCTACAGATTCTTGGAATTGCCAGCCCAAAATACAGAGAGGAAATGATAGGGAGGAAAATAGCTTCATTAATTGTGTCTCAGCTTTTGTAGAAGAGTGCAAGATGAAAATCATGTGTGTGAATGGGTCTCTGTGCTTGACCTGGAGATCTTGTGCACAGTGGGTCTTCAAGAAGTCTTTACTGTGGGACTAGACAGATGCTTCTGCTGGTAAGATTGGATCTACCCAAAGAAGGGAAGATCACTGGGTATGGTAACTACACTGGTAAAAATGTAAAGATATATATTTTTTTAATTTTTGAAATATTTCTGAAATATCCTTGACTGTTTAAATAAAATAATGTGTCTTGGGCTTTACAACACACATTAATAAAATGTTCCACAACAAAAAAAGGGTGGTATGCCAGGGAGATAGTTTCATAACATAGTGCTTGCTACACAAGCACAAAGACCTGAGCTAACTCTCTAGGACCCATGTAAATAGACAGGCATGCTAGTAGGTGTCCTGTGCTAGAGAAGGTCCAACTGCTAGGAAAGTAGAGACAGCGGATTCTCTTGGGCTTCCTGGCTAGTCAGTCATATCTAATCTGTAAGCCCTCAGTCCCAGTGAGAAACACTGTTCAAAAGCAAGATGGAAAGTGACTGAAGGGGAACAATAACCAAGGTTTTACTCTGGCTCCCATGCAGACTTGTGTGCCCACTTGCACAGACATGCATGTGCTGCACACACCTGTGCTCATACACACACACACACACACACACACACACACACACACACACACACACA
>CAJQZJ010008952.1:1701058-1725177 GCA_907164525.1 Lophiomys imhausi
CACACACACACACACACACACACACACACACACACACACACACACACCACACACACACAGGGTGATAGAGTTTACTCTATCATTTCCAGATTAAAGCAAACCCATCAACATATCCAGGTAACTCAGGCAAGCTCTCCTTCTTCATCTCAGGGAGGTCATGTGATTAAAACTGTAATATAGACAGGTTAACTTGGGATTTGAAATTGCATCTTTAGGTCAACTAGTTTAATCTTTGCTTCTTGAATTGCTCACACTCAAGCTTATTTCTTTCACTATGCAATCTGTAGGTTTTGACACACTCATAGATTCATATATTTATTATACCCATACTACACACAGACAACAATTATAGACTTTCAGAATCAGCTCCTTTAAAACACTTTGTGGAGTTTACCACACGTATTTATAGCATAGTTAACTGCTCTCATTGTAGTGCTTCATGGGAAGGCTGAGATCTAGGTAATGGAGCATCACTGATTCCTTATTGTCATTCACCATACTTAGCCACAGCCAAGGATGGTAAAATACACTGCTCTCATTGTGTTGAACAAAGAGTTATCTTTTAGACCCACTGAAACTGAGGATATTAAATGGAACCCTTTGCCTTGATTTTTCCCCTCAACTCTTCTCTTTATAGGAGGACATTGTTTCTCACTCACTTTTTTTCTCCTTGAAGAAATACTATAAATATTTCTTTTAAGAAAAGTTTGCTGGTGACAAATTCCTACAACTTTTTAAAAAATTTATTTATTTATTTATTTATTTATTACTTCACGTTACATCTCCATCATATTGTCCTCTTTCCACCCCTCCCAGTCCCGCCTCCCACCCTCTACCCCTATCCCTTCCATCCCATTCCTCTGGAATGGAGTGTCCCTACATAACAGTCCCCTGCCCCAGTTCAGCAGTCATATGAGGGCCAAGAGTCTCCTCATTGGCTTATAAAAGCAGTTACTTCTTTTGTAATTTTGATGGATAATTTAACTGTATATATAACTCCTCATGGATGTTTCTCTTCTTTTTTGTTTAAAATTTATTTTATTTGTAGCTCTCTCTCTCACACTCTCTCTCTCTCTCTCTCTCTCTCTCTCTCTCTGTGTGTGTGTGTGTGTGTGTGTGTGTGTGTATACTAGTGCACACAGAGGCCATAGGAGAGTGTCACATTCTCCAATATGGAGTTACAGGTGGCTGTGAGATATCTGACATGGGTATTGGGAATGGAATTTGGGTACTCTGCAAGAACAGTTCATGCTCTGAACTACTGAGCCCTTTCTTTCCCTAGTCTCTCTCTCCCTCCCTCCCTTTTTTTCCTTTCTTCATTGACAGGGTATTTTATTCATCTCTCTTCTTGGTTTTATGATAATAATTTCAATGAAGCTTTCATCCTCTGATTTCTGTCCATAAAGAGTCCCTGTACCCTGGTTCCTGCCACAATTCTCTCTTCTCCATTAGCTTCTTCCAGTTTGAATATGACACCTGTGGGCATTGATTTTTTTTTAATTTGGGCATAGATTTTCATTTATGTTCCCTAAGCTTGTTGGATTTATGGTTTAATGTCTGATATCAATTGTGGAAATTTCTCAGTCATTCCTGATTTAAATATTTCCTAGTTGTCTTAGTTGGGGTTTCTGTGATAAAACACAATGACCAAAAGCAATTTGTGGAGAAAAAAGTTTGTTTCAGCTTAAACATTCAAATTACAGCCCATCAAAAAGGAGTCAGGGCAGGAACTCAAGGCAGGAACCTGGACATAGTAACTGCTGCAGAGGACATGGAGGAATGTTCCGTACTGACTTAGTCTCCATGATTTGTTCAGCCTGTTTTCTTATAACTGGTAGGACCAACTTCCTAAGTGAGGCACCAGCTACAGTGGGCACCACACACAGTGGACTAGACTCTTCCACATCAGTCATTAATCAAGAAACTGTCCCATAGGCTTCCCTGCAGGCCATTGAATGGTGGAATTTTCTCAACTAAGCCTCCCTTTTCTGAAATGACTGCCGCTTGTGTCAAGTTAACATAACACTAGACAGTCCACCATCCTTTCTTTTTCCTTTTCCTCCTGGCAGTTTTTTTTTATAAATATTCCATGTTCCTTGTAAGGTCCTCACATTTCTGGAGCATTCTACCTTCATCACTTGCTATTCTCTTCCTCTTCGTTTTTCATGAAGACTGTTCAGTGTTTATTGACATAATGCTAGGTTTCTGATCTTTCCTTGGTCATTTCTTCTTGCTCACCAACTCCTGAAGGCGACACACTTCTGCTACAATGTTTTGAGTTTCTGGTGCGTATATTTTATTTAGAGATTCTACTGATCTGTTTGTTTTTTAATGTCTAGACTTGTTTATTTTCTTATATGTCTATGAGTGTTTTACCTGCATGCTTGTGTGTAGAAAACTTGTACCTGGCAGCAGCAGAGGTCAGCAGGAGGCCAGGGTATTCAGAGACCAGACGTATAGATGGCTGTGAGGTTCCATGGGAGTTAAGGAAAGCAGGTCCTGTGTAACTGCTGAGAATCTCTCCCACCCCCATATCCACCTGTTACTGATGCTCTACCTGTCATTTGATGACTTTGCTTGCTACTATGCTATTTTAACTTCTTAACCTGATGTCTTAATGGTCTGCCACATTTGAGTCTGACTGCTATCTTCACTTTGGTGATTTGAACGGTGTTTTTATGTCTTGGCACATGCCTTATGCTTGTATTGAAAGCTCCATATGATACAATGTGTACAAGAAATGGAGACAGTTAGGCCTTGTGAATGGGGTTTCAGGTTTGGCTGGCCAGAAGTCAGGGTGTGCTTGCTGTTTGTGAACCTTTGATGCTTATAGCTATGGCACTTTCTTCAGTGTTCCTGTTTCTGGATGTCTGTAGAGACTATTTATTAAATTATGTCTCAGCCTTGCTGTATTATCTCTTGTCATTTTCCAGGTGTCTGATGGTGGTAAGGCACGAAGGGAGTGAGGCATGTCTTATGTATTCCTGTAACCAGGTCTCAGTCACTTACAGAGATCATGGCCCTGGGTGGTGACTTTTGAAAATACTTTTTCCCCCCTCCACCATCTTAGTCTATTCAGGAAGATCACATAGAGGAGCCTGAACCTAGGGGTGTGTGTGTGTGTGTGTGTGTGTGTGTGTGTGTGTGTGTGTTTGCTTAGGGATTCTCTGGATAGTTTTGAACACAGTCTTTCCCCTCCCCTGCCTACACATGAGATGGTTACTTTTCAATCTCTGATAGTTTATTCTAAGGTGATATTATTGTGGTAAAACTCTCTGCCTGGGTTCCTTCTTGTAGTCTAGACACACTGGGAGTGTTTTAGCTCTCCAGGCAGTGACACTAAATTTACAACAGTTTTACAAATTCAACTTAAGTTTTCCCCTCAGCATAATACAAAAGATCAATATTCATTAGATGTGAATGTGCATTAAGTAAGATGATATAGAAAATAATTTGTATTCTATATTTATATACATATATGTATACATATGTTCATGCATAAATGACCATATATACAATCATATACGTAGCAATTATGCACAGGTTCCTGCATATGGCTCTATGATATGTGTACACTGGAGCATTAATTTTGACACACATTTTTAGGAAAATAATTATTGCTTCAACAAAGGACATACATAGACTTCTCTATGTGTTCTTTACCCATCCCTCCTTTGTCATTTCAAGACCCTCCCTGCCTTCCCTTTCTCTGTGCCTATTCTAGCAGCTCTTGAAAGTTTATATGATGCATTTTCCTAGTGGTTATGATGGAGACAACTTGTCTCACCCCACACTTTCGGAAACAACTGATTCTTTCAGAGTCAAGGGTATTTTTAAATTCACCTACCATCTCTTCATTCAAGAAAGGTGATTATTCTCTTTCTTTTCTTCTCCTGTTGGTTGTCTTGTTTGAAATGCTGCAGCTTTGAAAGGCTGACCTATGATTTTCTTTCTTTCTTGTCTCTTTTAAGAGAGTAGGCAAGAGCGTATTTCTTCCAGTACCACTCAGGCCTCATGATGCTATCATCTCATAAAGTAAGTACTCTATTGTGCTTGAATGGATTTAAACAATAATTCATGCTTCCAGAAATATTAATCAGATGAATATTCATAGTGTAGTGTTGTAACCAGGTGGAATTTAGTAGAGGGGTACTTGACCTAAGGGAGACTTCTGTACAAGGCAAAATGTAGAAAAATACTTTCAAAAGAATTTAAATATACCCAGTGATTTTTATTTTACTTGCTTAAAATTAGGAAAGAGGAGGGAAGGAGCTGTCATTTGCTTTCTGGCTGTGACTGATACCCCATTTCAAATCTCTCTTCCTGTCTTTGTTCAGCTTCAAAGGCACTGGAAGCCATCAACAGTCACCCTCTGGCTTTAGCTCTCCAGGTGCACCACTCCACAGCTCAGACACAACCTGGGCAGCTGGAGACATTGGTAGGGAATCAATGTCACCTCCACTGCTATGAGTGAAACAGAAAATTCTCAACCAAGGAATTTCTAATGACGGAAAAGCACTTAAAAATGTGCAACATCCTTGGTCATCAGGGAAAGACACAGTGTTTTGCAGCAATTGTGCTTGGTGACTGAGGTTATTTAAGTCAGTGAAGTACTGTTTCCACTCCCTAGTCTGACAGAGGGGCTAACTGTAAGGTAAGGTTGCCAGATGACTTGGAATTAATGATTAAACACCACCTTAGGAAATTTGCATTTTCTCACAAGCTGCAAATGACAGACACTCCATCAAGTAGACCCCCGTGCAATAGAGGCTCTTCTAGAGCTTCCCCACCCTCTCTAATCTGTCTGTATGTCTCACATTTCAGTGAGTGACAAGTGTTAGGGAATGGCCAGACATGTCTGACTTGTCTACCTCCTCAATTAGACCTCCTCTTAGGGACTCATGCTTTGTCATTTGTTGAACATGACTACAAGGCTAATATCCCTGCAAGTTCAATATGGTAATTCCAAGAAAAAGGAAACTGATGGGATTTCCTCAATATGTTTTCCATTCCAATTGCTGTCAATCTCTGTTCCCTTATAGTGACACTTGTCTTATTTCACTACTAGCTTTTCTTATAGGGTTTTATAATTCCACACAGACAAGCTTAATGCTAACTTTATTCTTTCCTTTTACTTATCAGGTGATGTTCTTTGACTCTGTGGAAAACAGATGTGGATGTAGAGTATGCTGTGAGAGATTCAGAAGAAGGGAGAGTAAGCAAGGCAGCTTTCCATGTTTCTGTGTGCAAGACCTTTAGCAACCTAATCAATACCTGCTCTTTCTAGTGCACACTTTATATATAAAGTGTCACTGTATATATAGTATGGCATCCCACCTTTCAAGCATAACATAGTTGTTCCTGTCTTGAAATGATAACAGTGTGATTCTGTACATTAATCTATCACAAGATACAGACATTGACATTGAATGAAGGGTTCATGAAGTTTCCATGCGGTATATGAGGGACTCATGAGCTGCATGAGGTCCGTGCTGTCCATTCCTGGAACCCATTTTTGGTGGTATAGTTGTCCCCAAATTGCCTATGCTTGTATGAGTAAGCCTGGTAAATTTGTTGGTTCTCCTATCCAGACTTGGGCAGGCTCATTTTCTTTGGTCTTCTTTGGTGTCCTATTTGGAGTGAACAGACATCTCTACACACTTCCCTAGAAGAGTTAGCACAGCATATCTGCAGGAATATACTTTTAATATTGGAAAGTGTGAAGTTCTGGGTTACATTAGGAGGCTGTAATGTAAGGACTGTAGCTCACATTTATTAAGATATCATAGATGATGGGAACTATGAAGCAATAGCTTCTGTTCTTCTGGGAACCTCTTATAAGTAGGACATGTCGTGTTTAGTCACGGAAGAGGGAAGAGGAATGGCTGAGGTGTTTGGTTCAGAGAACAGCCCTCTCACTGACTGGCTGTGAGCCCATCTATGGCTGACTGTGCCTTTGTTTCTTTGCTCAAAAGAGATATAAAGTGGGAGATGCCTAGTTCCATCTGCTGTCCACTTCTTAGTCTTCCCTGCGGGTGTAACATGGCTTGCCTTGCTGTGATGTATTGGACAGTGAGCCAAATAAAGCCTATCTCTCTTAAGTTGCTTTATTCAAAGTGTCTTTTGGCAGCAACAGAAAAATAATCTGGACAATTAATCATGCATTCCCATGACTATATTATTTCCTTTCAGTGTCCAAACTGATTGATGCCACTCAAGCAACAGTGAAGCCTACCACCTGACATTGGAAGAAGTGTAGGCTGACTCTTGACTCATTTCCTTTGTTGATAATCACTCCATTTTTTCTTGGCTTAATAAAATCATCTATGTACTTGGACTTATGACACACCAAGAATTAAAAATGATCAAATTACTGACTGAGCTCAAGGAGAAAGTGAACTTGGAGCAAAGGGGACAGCAATGGCAATCACAGCAGCTTCTCTGGGGTTGACTTGATAGTCTCTGACCTATCACTGTATTCCTTTTTATGAACCATTTGCATGCAAGGCAGGACTGGCCAGTATGTCATGCAATCACAGAATTCCAGAGCTTTTAAAAGTGAACCCTTCTTTAAAATCTTCCTGGGTAGTCCCAAAACCCAGGGAAACAGGTCTATTTCCCCAACCACTGAGAGGGTTCCATTCCCCCGCTGCTCTGTAGACCCTGTGTGTCTCTCTCTGTGGGAAAGTGGATACATTGAGCAATTCAGCTCTCCACACATACAACTGAGATCCATAACAAAAGCACAGTGATGAGTTAATTATCTTTATCCTCCCAGCTTTCACTTGGAGACAGGGCCCATTGACTACTCTACTTCCCCAGGTAAGGAGACAGGGTCAATCTTGGATTCCTGCTGGTGTCTGATTTTCTGACTCCCAGTCCTAGACTTTGTCTATCTCTCTAGAATTTACTCATGGAGTTTCCACTTTGCAGATCAAGGACTATATGTGTTTATGAGATGGAAAGTTACACATGTTTAGACCCAAAGTCAGCAAAACCAAAAATATGTTTTTCTAGTTGTTTCAAAATTTCTTAAGCATTCTGTGGGAAAATATATTTACCACAGCTAATAAGACTCTATGTCACCACTATCATTACGTTTCTTCGCAGTATTTTCAGTAAGAGCACTCCAAATTATCCCCCCTCAGCTAGTTCATCTGTTCAGTCAATAAGCGACGTTTTATTGCTTTTATGAATTAAGCCCTTTGCATCCAATCATCTTGGAAACATCTGCACAGAAACAGTCTAGGGAGCTTTTGAAAAGTCAATCAGAGGAGAACAGCTTTCATTTCATGTGTTGGGTTTCTCTCTCTCTTTTTAATTTTAATAAAGTATTTACACATGTTTGCTGTGCCTGAAATGGAAACACGGTGGGAACTGTCACTCTGCAGCACAGAATATGAGACTGGACAAAGCCCAGGTGATGGTGGCCACCAGGTGAGACTTTCTCTGGGGCAGAGCAAGGCTCATATGACTCTTGTTGACTGGTGGATGATGTCCATTTCCTTTCCAGTCCTACATGTGTGAGTTCCCTGGTGCAAGTGAAGAGAAGAGGGAAAGTGTCAAGTTAAGACAAGGGTGCTAGAGGCTGCTCCCCATGCAGGGATGGACATGTGTATGCCACCTGCGGCTGACTGCTGAGGTAGGATGACACGAAAAGCAAGATAGCTCACTTGATACAGTTCTTGCCTTGCAAGCATGTGAACCTGAGTTTTACCCCCAGAACCCACTTAAAAAGGCTGAGTGGGTATGATGTTCACATGTGTGGTCCCAGTCCTGGGGAAAGGGGGACAGGTGGCTCCCTGGTGTTCCCTGGTCAGTCACCATAGCCTGCTTGCCAAACTCGATGCTGGTGAGAGACCTTGTCTGAAGAAAACAGGTGGATAGCAAACCGGGGAAAATACCTGGTGGTCTTCTGCACATGCAGATGCATACTGGTCCAACGTAGTCACATGCACAAGTGCATCAGCACACACGTGTATGCAACCACACACAGGAATTGAGAATAGAAGAAGGCAGGCAGTGCTATGCTACCCAAGGCTGTGAGTTTGATCTGAAGGTGAAGACTGGGTCCAGGTGCTTCTAGGAGACCTGCAGTGCATTCATTTAGTAGTTTTTGTTTGTTTGTTTGTTTATTTCTTTAGCCATGCCACCTTTGTATAGTCTGCATAATATTCACTATGCTTTAGTGTGTCTCAGCCTGTGTAGTTTTCAGGGCATTTAGGTACCGGGTGTGTCTCTCTCTATCCCTAGCATGTGAATGTGGAGCCGGTCTTTCACGAGTTTCAACTCCTTTGGCTACTGTGTATCTGGTGGTGGAGAGGGCAGTGCAGGGGGCATAAACATGGCAGGGGTGGGGGCGAGGACAAAGATGCAGGAGAGCAGGGAGCAGTGAGTCACTCGACATAGTATTCTCACTTCCTGAGAAGAGGTTTGGTACAGAAATGTGAAGTGCCCTGTTGGGAGAAAACCTCAAAAGATTGTGACACTTCGAGGTTTTTTATTTCCTATGGTTTTTTCTAACTTTGCTATTGATAGGTTGATGAGTTTCCTTCTGTCTCCTTCATTCCTTCCTTCCATTTTGTCTTCCTTCTGTCTACTTCCTCCTTTCCTCTCTTCTTTCTCATTTCCTCCTCCCTGTAGGGATGGAACCTGGGGTCTCATGTATAAAAAAGCACTGTACCCATGACCTATATACCTCTGATTCAGAGTGTTTCTTTTAGGCAGTGCAATGATGCACATGAGAAAGAGTCTGCAGAGTGTGGGGGGAGGGAAGTGGGAGGGAGGGAGGGAGGGAGGAAGGGAGGGAGAGAGAGAGCACATTTTAAATCTTGAAGGGCTCCAGAGAAAAATAGAATGTGAAGGACACATGATGTCTTCTAGAGTAGATCTTGATAGTTGTGGTAATATCTTGCCAAGACTCAGGATGAGAGAAGGCAGGAGAAAGGTCTGGAAGGGAGGATTGAGAAGAAAGGAGAGAGTGTCCACGCAACATGAGTCTAATGTTTTCTCCATGTCAGACAAGGACAAAAAATCAAAGGAATATTTCCACCTCTGTTTCTGCTCATTTCTTATTAACAGGAAGCACAGAGGCTTATGTCTGGTGAACACAGAACTGTGACTCACTGCCTAGACCAGGGCACTGGCGGTGATGGACATGCAGCTAATTTTTATTTTTTTTTTGGATATGGATGGGAAGCAACATTCTGAAGTCCAATGGAGAGAAGGTTGAACATTTTCAGAAATCTCTGGCTGCCCACTGGCAGCTAAAGCTGGATTCCTAGCTCTAAATCCAGCAAGCACCCTTGGCTCAGGAGAATCTTTGTAGAAAGGTTGTTTGACCCCTGACTCCCTGCCAGCTCCACCATGTTTGATGAAAGGGCTTTAAATCATTGCAACACCAACCTCAGGAGTGGCTTTTATAGAGGTGCCCTCCACTTTACACTGAAAGGAAGCACCGGGCTCCCATACACATCAGTGAAGTCAAGATATATCTCATGACATTGGGCACAGACATGGATACGTGTGCACTGCCCTTAACTGTTAAGTCTCTTATGTTAGCGGACCAAAATTTACTAGTAATATGAGACCTTCACTATTTCACAATAAGCAGGCAGCTCCCACATTACTTAGATGGGCCACTGTCCTTCTAAAAAGTAAAGATTATTTTGATGGACAACTAAATGAAGAACTCCTTATAACATGAGAATGTTTCTATTTTGACTGCTAATATAACATTGGCTTCACTTATTCTTTAATATTTTCCAGTTCTATTCTGAAAATAGGCAAATGGGGAGTACTGGGGAATTCTGGTTTGTTTTGCTGTTATTTACTGTGTGACTGGCCAGAACTGTTGTGTGAGTAGTATAATACTGACCCTTAGACTCCCATGGCTACAGCTGTCTGACATTGCTATTGGGACACACCAAATGGGAGAAGGCTAGTCCCTTCATCATCACTCACTGCAAACACAGTGTCTCTCTAATGAGACCCTCATGTCAGGTGTCTTATGTCTTTGCCCAACTCAGTTGCAGCTGCATTTTGATAACTTCAAATTCATACATGTATTCTAGGCCACACACACTGGTCTGTGACTTGCTCCCTACTGCATTGTTCCCTGTTCTCTGAGAGTGACACCTGCTTTATAGACCAGACCTTTGCTGCAGTTGGTTGGAAGGCATATACTAACAGGATCTGCTGTATGGATAAGTTAAGATTCTGTTCTGAGAAGACACAGCTCCTTTGTCTTGCCTAGAATCCCCTCATTTCCTAAAAGTCACCAAACACTGGCTTTGATGGATGTAAACCCTTCTTGGTTTGAGTTCTGACCATGCTTTGCTGTTTTCTGCACTTTTCTTCCCATCCCCTCTACACTGTCTTTACCTGGCTCCTAGAACATCCCTGCCTATGACTTCTGCCTTTCTCTCCTCTTAAGATGCTTGTTTATTTTTTTATATTTTGGTATGGCTATATGTGTGCCTTGGGTATATGTATGTGCACCAAGCGTGTGTAGGAACCTGCAGAAGTCAGAATAAGGAAGAGAATCTCCTGGATCTGGGGTCACAGGGAAGTGTGAGCTACCATGTGAGTGCTGGAGATCCAACCCGTGTTCTCTGCAAAAGCAGTAAATCCCTTTAACCACTGAGCCATCTCTCCAGTCCTCTGTCCCTTTGTTTGACTCTTTTTTCTGGTCTCGTTGGCCAGATCCTCCTCATCTTCCTGACTCCAAGAAGCTAGGGAGATCTCAGCTTCAGCCTGTTTTCTTACTGACTTCTGTTGCTGTCTTCGTGATCTCACCCACCCACAGCTTTAATTACTAGCTAGTTAGCAATGACCTCCAATTAACATTTCCTACTTGGGTTTCTGTCTAATCTCTATGTTTCTGCATTTAATTGCCTATTTCGTATCAGGCCCACTGTTATGTTTATTATGATCTCCAAAAACATATGTTGGAAACCCATGAGTATGGCCTTATTGGGAAGTAGGGGCTTTGCACATGCAGTCAAATTAAGAAGAGGCCCCACTAGATTAAGGTGGGTTCTACCTATTTCAATGACTGGTTACCTCACGAGAGAGAAAGAGACTCAGAACATAGACACAGGAAAAGTAGCATGTTACATCAGATGCAGAAATGGGATTGATGCATCTGTAAGCCAAGGGACTATAAAGAGTGCTGGGCACCACCAGCAGACCAGGAAGACTTCTCATCTGGAGCCTTCAAGGAGAACATCTGGATTTTAGACTTCTGGCCTCCCAAACTAGGAGCTAATAATGTTTTGAAGTTCAAAGACAGCCCAGACACCTTGATGTCATAACCCAAGAATACCCACAAACAAATCCTGGTTCTTTATTTTCTTGAGATATGGTTTCATGCTATTGCCCAAGCTGGCCATGGACTCAAATGATCCTCTGTTTTCAGCCATCCAGGTGTTGCATTCACAAGTGTGAGCCACTATACTTGGCTGAATTCTAATTCTTTAACCCTAACCCTGCTCTTGTATAACTTTCATTTCGTCTTCGTTGTAGGAATAAGAATGATTGCATATTATTCCTGTTTCTCTGGTCAAAACTCTTGTTGGGTTATCATGGGAACTCTCTCTCTCTCTCTCTCTCTCTCTCTCTCTCTCTCTCTGTGTGTGTGTGTGTGTGTGTGTGTGTGTGTGTGTGTTCCATTTTGTATATGTACCTCTTCATGTGTATATGCACATGTGTATGGGGAGGCCAGAATTTCATGTTGGGATTCTTTTCTAATTGCTCTCTCTTTTTCTTGTTTTCAAGGCATGGTCTCTTGATGGTCTCTGACTCTTGCTGATTTATTTAGACAAGCTGAGCAGCAAGCCTCAGGGATTTTCCTGTCTCTGCCTCCTCAGTGCTAGGATTGCAAGCACACGCCACCTTTCTCTCTGGCTGTGTTATCTGTGTTCTAGAGTATCAACTCCATCCTCTTTCTTGCAGGGCAGGTACTTGACCTGCTGAGCCATCTCCCCAGTCCTGGGTACAGGAACTCTTAATTGGTCTTACTTACTGCTGTTCTAATCTAGTCAGGACAGCTTGTTGTAGCAGCAGGTACTGCATTCCCTGCCTCCTCACCCTGCTTGGGTCTTTCTGTTGTCACCACCTTAGCACAGTGCACTAACATCTACTCTCTCCTCCCCCAGGGAACTTATCTTCTTTCTTGTCTCTTTTGTTCTTATCTGACTTTTTCCACAAAGATGTAAGTTCTACAGGGGTGAAGAGTTAGGTCTCTTTCTTGGCTGTGACCTTGGTGCTCAGGTCAACGATTGGCACTCTATGCACATCTGTTAGTTGAATGGATGATGGCTGTGGCCCCTATGTAGGTTCATAGCCTCTGTCAGCTGGGTTGTTCTCCTCTCTGCCACAACCACTTATTGTGCAGAGTAGTCTAGCCTGGAGGAGGCAGATCCCTATCAAAGTGGGCCCTGTGTTCATCATTGTGAAATCTTGGCTGGGAAACAAGGCTATGGGTGCTCAGTGTCTCTGAGTGAAGAGTGATAGGTACCATAACATTAGAGCATTTAGCCCACAGGAGCTTCACGGTTGACTGATCTCCTCTTCTCACTTAATGTCTAGCTTGGATAAAGCACCACAGCTCTTGGGAGGCCAAATATGTCCTTATTGCTAGCGAGTCTGAGAGGTACTGAGTTGTAATATAACTGGCAACTCTCTCCCTGACTATTTGTGTGAGTAAATGTTTAGGTTCTAGGATTTTACGGCTCAATTCAAGTTCTATTTTTCTGACCTTGATGTTTTTTCACCCAACCTCCAAGTTATTTTTCAAGACTGCTTTTCCTTCTGCCTGGATCTAGGTGCAGGATTAATCTCTTCCACCATGAGGTTCTGTGGGGTCAGTTAGGACTGCAAGTTTTCATTTTACATCTTAAGTGGTAAATTGTGATTGGTGCCCTCAGCGAGTACCTATGTGTTAAATGCTATTTCTGTCAGCATTAAGTTGTGCCCTCAAGTTAATTTAACAAGGAAAATGAAAACTTGATGGATGAGCCAAGTGCTTATTATACCGACTCTGACTGGAAACCTACCTGGCCTATCCCATCCCGGACTCAAACGAGGGAATGAAATGAACAGGTCAATCTTGGTGAGAACCAGCCTTGTGTCTGAGACTGGCTCTGCTGTGTGGCCTCACGTGTTGATAGCAAACAACCTGGTTAGTTGTCTCCAGGTCTCCTACAATGAAATCAAGGACTCCAAAGGCTAAGTAGCTAGCTGAAAATGTTGCTTTCAGGCCTTGAGATAGACTGTGAAGTCAAGTCTGAATGGCATGAAACCATCTCAATTTTGTCTCCTTGTAGGCAGAGACATTAGATATTTGAAGAAAAGGCACCTACATTCTTTTTTTTTTCTTTTTTTCCTTTTGCCTATATTCTTTTATGGTAGTACTATTCTGTTAGCATTTGAATCTGGTATTATTTTCAAAAGGCTCCTCTGTTGACAGCATTGTCCTTAATTCAAAGATGCTCTTGTGGTAGATTAACCCATTGGTAGATTCATAATATGGTTAACTATTGGAGATGATGGAATATTATGGAGAGGTAGTCATTAGTGGACATGCCTTTGAGTGATGTTTCTACTCCTTGGTCCTTACTCTTGCCCTTGTTTCCTATCTTAGTCTCTATCTTCTCCCTGGTCACCAACAGAGATGAACTTTCTTTGCTCTTTTACTTTCCACTTTTGATGCTCTACTTCACCACAGGACCAGGAACACTGGAGCCAGTGACCATGGACTAAACCCTCTGAATTCACAAGCCAAAATAATTCTTGTCTCCTTCTTATTGATTCTCATGTATTTTGTTAGTCTTGACAATCTGTCATAGCTTTTGTCTTGAGATATCTGCATACATTAAAAGTCTGTGTTCATCCAATGGACTCCAGGGACTTTCCTCCTTCTTTCTGTTTCCATTCCTTCCACAGTCATGTCTGGTGTTCAGCTAGAGAAACTGAGAGCTATGTATGCCTGAATGTTTAAGGTGATATTGTTCTCTAAAACATGGTCAGATTCATAGGCAATGCAAGCATCCCATTGTCCCTAAGTAGCTACAACATCATTATGTCAGGTCCAGAATAAATAACCTTCAAGCAATGGGTGGTTGCCAGTAAGGAGAGAAATTCAGTTACTGAAGCTAAATTTCAGAGGAACAAGAATTGAAATATGTACACAATGGTAAGGTTCATGTTCCCATTTGCTTGGGCATCTGTTATGGTAGCTGAGCCATCTGTGAGCCTTTCCACCCTTCTCTAACACTGGCTACATCTGAAAATGATGAGTTAGAAAACATAGCACTGACCTAGAGGCCAGAATTCAACCATGACCAATACTCTTCATAATCTGCCTACACGTGTAACTGCTTACTCAAACCCTGTGCACTCATGGCAAGGCACTGAGCAATTTTATAGTAATTTTCTAGGTCTCTGTGGCATGTCCCCCAACCACAAGGAATTGAACAGTGAGAGGGCAGACTACAGGTTCCCCACTGCCAACCTTCCTCAGAATCAGCCAATTAGAAACTGAGTCACAGCCAGCAAAGAGAGCCTTGGGATGAAGCTTTAAGCTTTCCATACATGGCATAAAAGGAAGTCTGTGAGTTGTGTTGATACAGATTCTACCCCTTTCCCCACAAATTTCAGAGAAATCAAATGAGTAAATAAGTAAAAAAAAAAAAAAATGGCTGCAATGTGATATAGAGTGGATAGTTACAACACCAACTGAATGTATACCAGATCACACACTCAGAGTGAACGAATAATAGTATTACTCATTGATCATTTCTCTTTGATTCAACTTGTAATCCTCATTTTATAGACAAATGCTCAGAGAGCCAAGTTCATTTATCCAAGGCAATTCTGCTTGGATTTGAACCTGATCTGGCTACCCACACAATTTCTTTTTTTCTCATTATATCAAATCACCTTTCGGTATCCATGTGAAGAATGGAAAATCAGCTTCGCGTTGCCAAATACTAGCTGAGGCTGGACATGGCTGCTTCCCCGCCTCCTAAACTCACCTGTGTAGATTGTATCCTGTGCCCATCTTAAGGCCACTACTACTAGCTGGATGCAATCCAGGGCTACGTGGTTCTGAGAATTAGAAAACATAAGAATCTTTCTATATAATTAGTGTCTTCATTTGGGACTAATTTTACTCACTCTCTCCTTAAAGTAGAGAAGTGGGCTTTTAGATTCAGAAATGAATGTGCTCACTTTCTGTGGCTGCATTCCTGGAGGCTGTAGCGAATGCTCTTGCTGGAACATGTTTTTAGAATCCAGCAGCTCTGCACTCAAAAGCAGAGGGCAAATGAAATGGCATGGAATATTCTATGCATAATGAATCGGACATCTCCTATTCATCCTGCTGATGCCGAGTGGTTTTTGAACATGCACCTGAGAATTGTGCATATTTTCCCTTGAAATCTTAGAATGAAGAGTCTGGAAGAAAAAAAAAAAACTGGAGGGCTGTAGCCAATGTGAGTTGCACTGCGTTTGCCATCCATCCCTTTTGCTTCTCCGCCCCCCCCCCCCCCCCCATCCCTCACTTCCGGAGCCTTTCAGAAATAGAGACTTTCCTCTGATAATGGGTCTCTCAGCACATGTTGGAAAAGCAAAGAAAGCGAGAGATTCCAGGCAGAATCTTCATTAGCTCTAAGGAACTGTTTTGACTGGGATGCAAACATATACAAGCTCATGTGCGTGTACACACATGAATACACACAGACACACCACACCACATCACACCACACATCTGTTTCCATTTCCTTCAAAGATGAACTGGTAGAGACATTTTGCTGTGTTTTAATTTTCACTGCTCTACTGAGATTCTGTAGATTATCTGTTTATCCTCTCACTGGCTGTCTTCATAACCCACTTTGAATTTCAATAGCACTTTAATAGTTTGTAATGTTTATTACTTCAAGTTACATCTCCATCACAGTGCCCTCTTTCCACCCCTCCTGGTCCTCCCTCTCCAACCCATCCCACCCCTCTGATGTGGAGTGTCCCTACATATCAGCCCTCTCAGTTCAGCAGTCATATGAGGGCTATAAGCTTCCTCCCTCACTTGGGGCCAACATGGCAGCACCCCTAGGGCAAATTGTACCATTGATAGGTAACAAAGTCTATGTTCCTGATCCTTTTGGTGTGTTGGTTGTAGGATAGTTGTCCTGTACTATATGGCTAAAATCCAATTATAAGTGAGTAGATATCATGTGCATCTTTCTGAGTCTGGGTTAGCTTACTCAAGATGAGCTTCTCTAGTTCCATTCATTTGGCTGCAAATTGCATGATTTCCTGGTTTCTGATAGCTGAGTAGTATTCCATTGTGTAAATGTACCACAATTTTTTTAAATTCATTCACCAGTTGAGGGACATCTGGGTTGTTTCCAGTTTCTAGCTATTACAAATAAGGCTGCAATGAACATAGTTAAGGAGGTGTCCTTGTGTATTGGTGAGGAATCATTTGGATATATACCCAGAAGTGGTATGGTTGGGTCTTGAGGTAGGGCTATTCCAAGTTTTCTAAGATATACCCAGACTGATTTCCATAGTGTTTGTACAAGTTTGCACTCCCACCAGCAATGGAGGAGAGTTCCCCTTTCTTCACAACCTCACCAGCATGTGCTGTCATTTGAGTTTTTGATCTTAGCCATTCTGACAGGTGTGAGATGGAATCTCAGAGTTGTCTTGAGTTGCATTTCTCTGATAATTAAGAATATTGAGCATTTCTTCAAATGTCTTAGTGCCATGAGAGATTCCTCCTTTGTGAATTCTTGCTTTAGTTCTGTTTCCCATTTTTTGATTGGATCATTTGGTTTCTTGGTGTTTGATTTCTTGAGTTCCTTATAAATTATGGATATTATCCCCCTGTCAGAAGTGGGATTGGTAATGATCTTTTCCCAATCTGTGCCAATATGTAAAAGAATGAAATTAGACCCATACTTATCACCTGTGCCAATGAGTTCCAGGCTTTCCCCCACTTTTTCTTCTATTAGATTTAGCATGCCGGGCTTTATGTTGAGATCTTTGATCCACTTGAACTTATATTTTGTGCAAGGTGATAACTTCCTGAACAGAACACCAACAGCTCAGGACCTAAGACCAACAATTAATACATGGGACCTCATGAAACTGAAAAGCTTCTGTAAGGCAAAGGACACTGCCATTCAAACAAAACAGCAACCTACAGACTGGGAAAAGATCTTTACCAGCACTTTAATCTCACCTTTGCCCCAGTTCCTCTTCATCCTGTATACAGAAATATAAGGGGGGTGAAGGGAATGAGGTGGTGTTTCTTTTAACCCTCTTAAGTTAATTTTTCCCTGGATGTCGATTGGCACATTTGAATACATGAGGTCACACCTGTGCGGGGATACATGTCCACCTGAATAAAAATGCACGTGAAAGCCAAATATTGAAGCCAGGTGTCTTTCTCAATTGCTTTCTACTTCATAGACTGAGGCAAGGGATCTCACTAGAGCTTTGAGCTCACTGATTAGACCAACCTATCTAGCCAGCTGGCTCAGAGGGTCCTCTCCCTCTGCTTCTTGAGGGTTGTGTTCTCAAACCAGCCACCATGCCTCCCCAACATTTATGTGGATTCTAGGGATTCAAACCCTGGTCCCCATGCTAGCTTGACAAGCACTTTATTTGCTGAGTCATCTTCCTAGCACCATTAAGTAGTGTTCTGAAAATCATACTCTATGGCAACGAGAGCCGGCTAGTGGTGGCATTTTCTTTCCTTTTATTTCCAGGCACTACTTGTCATTGCCTTTCTAGTTGTCTTTCAAATGGAGAACCTCAAGTCTCATCAGCATCCTGAGGTTCTGAATCTAGAAGTTCTGGTGACTTTCACTTAGTGAACATACATGCTCTGCTGAGTGAAGCCATCCCCCTCTCTTCATCCAGCAGACTGGGTGATAGTTGCCCAAATCAACATTAGGATCTCTGTTTCTGTCAGTCTCATCCTCTAGTAGGGGAATCATAAATAGGAATTATGAGAAAACCTTCATATTCCTGCCAGTTACATTGGGCCTTAGAAGGTTCATTGGTGCCTTTCTCACTGCTATGAACAGATATCTGGCAGAGACAACTTAAGGCAGGAATAGCTTTTGCTGAGGCTGTCAGTCATGTGATGGCAGGCAGGAGGCAGGAGTATGGGAGCCTCAGGGATCCATCTGTCTCCAGCCCGCTAGCACTGGATTGCAAATGCACACCATCACATCTCCCTTGTTTTACATGGGTTCTGGATCTTGAACTTAGGTCCTCATGCTTGCAAGGAAAACACTTTACTAGGCCTTCTCCCCAGCTTTATGGATATTAATTTAATTGACTAGAATTTAGTGACTCAGCCAGTCAGTTGGTTAGAGTTGACCGACCTATTTAGTTGGCTACAGGGTCTCCTCACTGACCAGAGCTCTACTGCTGATTCAACTCTGCATTGATTTGATCTTTTGTCCAGTTCGGGTGGCCAGTCCACACCTACACTCTTCCACAGATATTACTTAACACCCCAAAAGCATTCTTCTCAATCTCCATTTGCAGGTCTAAACATATACAAATAGAACATGGTGTCCTGCTGAAACTGAAACTTAAAAATATGGAAGATTGATTTTTAGCTCACGAGTTTGGAGATTTTCATCCTATATTGGCTGGCTCATCATTCCTGAATCTGTCATGAGACAGAACATCATAGCAGAAGCCCATGAGAAAGAAAAACTACTTGCTTGATAGCAACCAGGAAACAGATGAAAGAGGCACAGAGTACACCCTTCACAGGCATGCTCCCAATGACCTATGGCCCTCACATAGTGAGGAATCCATCATGGACCAATTCAGGATTGTGAGCAGGGTCCTTATGACCCAGTTACTTCTCAATAATGCTACCAGCTGGAGACCAACACTTCAACACATGAACCTTTTCATAGGACAGTTTATATCCATATGACAGTAAGGGTGTATTGAGCATATCTGAAGGGGAAGGTAAGGGGGACTGTCTGCAGTGGGGGAAGCAGTTGAAGTACTGGTCATCAATCTGATATTGCCCACCCCTACCCCTCCATGTGGGGAGTCTCCATTCCAAATACTTCCCAGAATGCAAAAGCACTAACTCTGAGTGTGAGACTGACTTGGAATTTCTGCTTTGCCATTTCTAATTATGCCCATCTCACAGGACTTTACTGAGGACCAGGGAACCAGCGTGTTCACTCACAGTGAGAGTCAGCTAGTGAGCAGCAAATGCATTCTTCTCCCACCCCTAGGGACAGGGCAAGACTTGAGCCAGTTTCCCCAGGCTATCTCTAAATGGAAAAGGACTCCCATTGAGAGGCCATGCAAAATGAAGTGTTGTGATTTCATATAGGGTTCGTTCCAGGCCCACCACTGTGATCAGACATCCAGCCAGGGGCGCCTGCTATTGCGGAAATCATACATGTCCTCGCATCTCGTTTGGGAGACAATGATTGCAAGCTTCAGTATTTCTTCTTGCTCCTGAACATGTTAGATCTTAGGAGATAGTATTAAAAACAAAGAGACAGACTGACAATTGAAGAGGACTCGCCTCTGAATGCATTTTCACATGGGAGCTTCACAAAGTATACTTGATGGAGCTAATGCTGAAACTGACAATTCATGGAGGACTTTGAGAGTGCAGAGGAAGAGTGGAATGAAATGTCCCCAAAACTCACTGTCTCCCCACTTGATCTTCCATGTATATCCCAGTGCCTTGGATGTAATCCAAGGAGATGTGCTACTGTAAGTGCCTTTAATGAGAACTATTTCTCAGGTGGGATTGCTAGTCACAGTCATGCTAAGGGATGCAGTTACAACCTGTAACATCAAAGATGAGTGTGGCTGGAAAGAAGGCTCAGTGGAGAGAATGCTTGTTTTGTAGATTCAAAGACTGGAGTTTGGACCATTTCCCTTTGTGCTCAATAAAAAGCAAAGCACCCGCCGGGCGTTGGTGGCGCACGCCTTTAATCCCAGCACTTGGGAGGCAGAGGTAGGCGGATCTCTGTGAGTTCGAGGCCAGCCTGGTCTTCTAGGACAGCCAGAACTGTTATACAGAGAAACCCTGTCTCGAAAAACCAAAAAAAAAAAAAAAAAAAAAGCAAAGCACCCATGAGGCTGCTTCTATCCCAGCACTAAGGAGGCAGAGAAGGGATTCTTGAGCTGGTTAGACTAGACAGAACTGGTGAACTTCAGGTTCAGTAAGAGACCCTGGGCTCAGAGATAAAATGGAGAGCAGTTGAGTCTTGACTTCATGGCCTCATATGCTCTAGGCCTGGGCAAAGTCAGAGTCCATGCCAGCTTTGAGTAGAGAATGTTCTGAATTTCCAGGGCAGAGTACACTCTGGTCCACCCTACCTTGGGGTGAGCCCTCTTAGAGTATTGTCAATACTCCTGTCAATATTGTCAGAAGAGGATGTCGGATCTCCTGAAATTAGAGTTATGGATCACTGTAAACCACCAAATGAGTGCTGGGAATCAAACCCGAGTCCTCCATAAGAGCCACCAGTGCCTTTAACTGCTGAGTGGTCACTCTCGCCCTTAACCTTTCGTTGTCATGATCTTATTTTATCACTAAAAACCTAAGCATTTCTCTTTTGCTTACTCTTACTATTGTTGATTTATTTTTTAAAATGTTCTCTTGTGCCCCTCATTCAAGAGAATTTGCCTAGACAGACAGGAGAAATACACACACACACACACACACACACACACAAAGGTGTGCAGACAGGGAAAGTGCGCATGTCAGTATGCTCATATTTCTTCTGGTTGCATTGAATAAGATGGTTAGGAAGTACAGGCAGCACCACCATGTAAGTCACCAGGGATCCCACTATGGCTCTCAGCCATGTTTCTATAGTAGAGAGAACCAGAGCTCCACAAACAAAAATCTCAAGTCTGAGGATTGAGATGAGGCCAGCCAGTTTTTGCAGTGAAAATCAGAAGGGTTAAATGGAAACAAACACCCCAAAATGGTGGGAAAATGCCACAACAGCAAGGGTGAAGAATTCTGAATTTCAACAGATGGAAAAATCTGACCAATACAATAGATAAATTAATAGCATTTTATAAGCAAGAATGTACACCAAATATGCACAAATCCTATTAATAGAAATAAATAAAGAAGACCAATCTATAAGATATCACATAATGGATGCAGCTGTAGCACCCTGCAGAAGGTGGGGTGCAACTTCTAATTGTTTGGACATGGGCTAGTGCAGTGACCTCCATCCAAAGAGCACAGTTGGGAAAAGATTAATTCTTGTAGTAGAAATTTGATGTCATCTGGGAGATCATGGTCATCTCCATCAATAAATCTTGTGATAGCATCCACTGTTTTCTTAATGAGATGAAAATGGTTGGTTGTTTTGTTGTCTTTTCCCAAGAAACAGAGCCTAATCATGAAGAAATAAAATCAGCAAAATTCCAAATCAGGGACATTCTGTGCCATGCTTGATCAGTGTTCCTCAAAACCATGAAGGCAATCAAAACCACGGAAAAACAGAGGGATGTCAAGAATAATAAGAGCCCGAGAAAATGCAACTTGGTATCATGAGATATCCCTTCATTGGCTCCAGAAACAAGGAAAAGATTTTAAGAGGTTTGGCTGGGAACAGAAACCAGTACACTAGGTCCTGAGTGCATGCTCCACAATCCACACAAAACACAAGTATATCAGAACTTCAATGTGGCGGTAACACTTTTAATCTCAGAGCTGGGGAGATAGAGATGGGCAGTTCCCTGGAGCTTGGTGGCCCATTCATCCTCACCTAACTGGTAATTTACAGGAGGCTGCATCTCAAAAATCAAGATGGAGATACCTAGGAAACAATCCAAAGTTGACTTCTGATCTTCACCTATGTACATGTAGATAATGGTACAGTTATCTCACATGTGAAATGAAACACAGACACAAACACAAACAACAAACACACAGTTTTAATATAGTTAAGGCTATGTGAATAAGTGACAAGCCTTAGTTTATAAATCTAATAATAAGTCAGTCTGAGCTCTTGTTGTTCATCAATGTTAGCACAGGTAATATCCTAAATGTAAAATGTTAGCAGCAAGGGACAGGAGCATTTGGAAATGCTTTGTACTGTATTGGAATTTTTCTATACAGTTAGTGTCATACCAATCAAGAATTTTCAATGAAAAGGTGTTTTGTTTTCCAGTCTCTTATATAAGCCTGACTTTAGTCTCAGCACTGTGGCCATAACCCTGAATGGGACAGAGAACATCCCTGGCCTGCTGTAGTATATTTTCTACTGGGACTGATTTCTTGGGCTTTCTCTATATTGTCATTAAATTTGGATCCATGCTCAAATTAAATTTGCATGAGTGCTATTTTGAGATGATCACTTCCCTCTGCCATTCAGAAACTTTCTCAGATGTCAGGCATGACAAGAAGCGAACATGAATGTAGACAATGTCTGCCGAGCTCTGCCAAGAGTTGATTCAAATACCATGCGTGTTCTACTTCTAGAAGTGAAACTGTGATTGTTGATTGAATATAAATCCTACCTCAGTATCTAGCCTCCTGAAAAGGTGCCCGTTGATATTCTCCAGCAAGCGGAGGAAGGCCAAAGGGATCAGCACCAGGAGGCTAAGGATGTTGCTAGTGGAGTGCTTGCTTGCCCAGCACACATGAAGCCTGGGATCCATCCACAATCCCACACACATACACTCAGCACATGCTCAATGCATTTTTATAATTCCAGCAATGGGGAGGTGGACACAAGAGGATCAGAAGTTCAAGGTGAGAGCCTGCTTCAGAGAGGGGTTGAGGCCAGCCTGGGATACATGGAACTTTGTCTTAAAAACAAATTAGAAACTCAACAAAAAGCAAGTGCTGGTATGAACACACCAGTAAGTAGGTAGAAACCATTCAAAGATGGCAACTCCATAACAAATTATGACACATGAGGATCACGGGGTCTTATCAGTTGGCGTGCTGTCAGCTTTAAGTTACTATGACAAATAACGGACATAGTCAACTTATAAAGATAAAAAGTTAATTTTGGTTCACACTTTCGGAGTATTCAGTCCACATCCAATTCTGGTCCCATGGCCAGGCAATGTGTAAGGATTTGGGAGCACAGCACAGCAAGTCACTTACCTACTAAGTCAGATACCAAAGAGAGAGAGAGAAAGGCCTAGGATCCCACTATGCCTTTCAAGGGGGGGGGGCACTTTTTTAGTGCCCCAAAGACTTCCCAGTAGAACTCAGCTCTGTAATATGTAGACCTTTGGGGGACACAACATATCAAATTACAGCCTTGGGAACCAGAGATATAGCATGGCATTGGACAGAGACCAGCTGTGCATATTGCCTCTGCCAGTGGCTCTGTCAGTCAGCAAGAGTGCTCCTGGACCAGTATTCATTCTCCATGTTTGACATCTTTCATCTAACCTGTGTCCTCCAGACTCACAATGACAGATGGCTGCCTTTGTTAATGAATAGGATTGCGATGTGATGTCAATGTGATGTTCTGTTTTCATCCATCTCTTGATGGGTGCTTAAGTTGATTTTACATCTTCGGGTGTTGCAGGACCATGGCATATGGGCATCTTCAGCAACCACCATCTTACTACCCACCTCGGCCACTTTACCTTACATTTCCACCAACAGCACCGGTTTAATTCCTTGCTGGAATTCATTTTGTCTTTATGGTTTTTGTGGTCAGTCTGACAGGAAGGAGGAACTATTCCATTGTGGGTTTAATTTACATTTCTCTGATGATTAGTGATAAGGCCGTTGTCTTATGAGTGAGGAACATTTATATTAGCAACACAGATCACCCATTTATACAGAAAACTTGTCTCATTTTGTGAACAGACTCACGTCATGGATGGAAGTGTACATGAATTCTACACTGACCTTTGCAAAGCTCATGCCAGAAATAAGAAAGTTGCTTGGATCTGGAAATGGGTGGCACAGGTGTTTTCATTTCCTAGCCTGGTGACTTTGTGTCTTTGTTATATTTTGCTCATAATCAACAAGTCCTCGAACACGTGTTATCCTGTCCCCCACTCACATTGTTCTTTCTTTCTTTCTTTCTTTCTTTCTTTCTTTCTTTCTTTCTTTC
>CAJQZJ010008952.1:1725187-1775030 GCA_907164525.1 Lophiomys imhausi
TTCTTTCTTTCTTTCTTTCTTTCTTTCTTTCTTTCTTTCTTTCTTTCTTTCTTTCTTTCTTCCTCATTGGTTTTTATTTTTTTACAAAGTTTGTTTATTTATTCAAGTTACATCTCCATCACAGCCCCCTCCCACCTCCCCTGCCGGTCCCCCTCCACCCTCTTCCCTCTTTCCATCCTCTCCTTCTCCTCAGTTGAGGTGAGCCCCCACACACACACACACACATATCAACTTCCCTCAATTCATCAGTCACATGAGGGCTAAGAGTTTCCTTTTGCTCTGGGATCCAACATGGCAGCCCAGCTAGGGTAAAATGTTCCATTAATAGGCAAGGGAGTCCATGACAGAGACATGCCCCCCACTTGCTTGATCTGTATGAAGACCAAGTTGCCTATCATCTATATATGTATGGGGGCGCCTAGGACTAATCTACATATGCTTTTTTTTTGGTTAGTGTTTCTTTTTAATCTGTGACCCTCTTGTACCACATCCTCCCACCATGATGAACACAAATTAAGCTGGTGATTTAAAGAACATGTTTCCACTGTACACACCATCTTGGAGCTGTGCTTATGGGCAGTAATATGAAATATGACTCCACAGCAGTATAATTTCCATTTAATAGGCATGAATTAGCAAAGGGGCTTTTGCAGTGTGACACATCCGTGACAGTGACAAGCAGGGATGGGTAGACACCCCCAGTTGTGCCTTGCTGTCTGCTAGGAGAGACTTGTTGACTCCATCAAGGGATGAAGAGGAAAATATAAATCCCAAAACCAAAAGGAAAAAGTTTTTTTGTTTTTGATGGAAAGAAGTCATCTTGAAACAGTGAAACAAAGCTGTTTCACTTCTTTTTTTTTCTTTTTATAATATCTTTTTTTTTTTTTACTTTATTTTTTATTTCTTCAAGTTACATCTCAATTGAAATCCCCACCCTACCCCGCCTCCAGTCCCACCCTCCCACCCTCTTCCGCCTCAACCCACCCCTCCCCTTCCTTTTTTTTTAAGTTTAAGATATATCTTTTCCCCCCAACAGCTCCCCCTTTCAGTCCAACAAATGGCTCTTACTCTTATAATAATAAATACAATACAAAACAACAGAGGTAATTAGGCCAAAATTATGAGAGTTATATGGCTTGGCATACAATCCCAATGTCCAGTCTATATGTATTTGGCACCTGACTTCAACATTCTACTGTCGATCTATCTCCATGAGTTTAAAGTTCTATATCCAACTCAACTTTCATCCCAATTTAAAAAGCATCTTCTTAGAACACCCTCTTGATTCCCAAACAACTCAAAATTTAACTATGAGACTCTAGCTATCTATTCTTCAACCACCTCAGAGACCTGAGAGGGACAAATATATCTGATTATATAGGAAGTGCAAGGCTGCAGCTTCCCAATCTAAGAAATGACATACCAGTGGCTGCCTGGACAGCTCCCATTTTCTCTCCGTACATTACAGCATCAATCTTCAGTCATTTGGCCCCATTTCTCTGACAGACATTGATTGTAGAGCAGGGGTTATGAAGGACTCTCCTACCCTGTCTTGGCAGAGCTAGGCTGTCGACTTACCTGCTTCCAAGTTTTGTCCTTTTTGGACAGCAGTCTGTCTACAGTTGAAGCAAGGGGTTTTTCCTACCCTGTCTTGGCAGAGTTAGGCTGTCGATTTCCCCGCTACCAAGTTTTGTCCTTTTTGGACAGCAGTCTGTCTGCAGTTGGTGCAAGGGGTTTTTTTTTGCCAAGAGAAAGGCTTGCCACCAATTCAACCATCTTACAGTGGAGGTTCTTCGATGCTTATCCTCTACTTGGAGTAGAATAGGGTTGCCGTCAGGCGCTGATATGTCTTGATATAAAAAAAAATCTTGATTTAAGATAACATCTTTGAATGCCATATTCTGCAGATCTCAAGGGGTTTTTGAAGATGCCCTATCCATCTCTTGTATTTAGATAAGCAAATGTTGCTTGTCTCTTAGCAACTTGATTACTGGGTAGTTTAGAGAATATCTGTGATAGACTGTCATAGTAGCCAACAAAGAGACATGTTTGCATGACTAGGAGTTTGTTTTAACTATCCTAGACCGTTTTAGACGGTTGGTATCAAGAGGTCAGAGCTTCACATTTTATTTTTAAGTATCTCTAGGTATGATACCATTGGGAAGCATTACCTTTAAATTTGTATCAATATACAAAGATCTATTCAATTGTGGTTAAATATACTCTTAATTATGTATCAATATACCAAGATCAATGCCTATGTAGCCCAATATAATCTTAATACTACGTCCATATGCAAGGGTCAATACCATTGTGGCCAACTATAATCTTAATTTTGTATCAATATACAAAGATCAATACCGATGTAATCCAATACAATCTGATGGCTCAGCCGTTAAAGGCTAGGCTCACAACCAAATATATATATGGTATTTATTAACAGACTAGCTGTCTACACTTAGTCTTAACTTAGGTTCTTACATAAAAGCAACTATTCAATTCAGTAAGCACACTAATGAATGCCAGCCCCAGACCGGGCCCTAGTGTAAACACTGACTCAGGTGTGACAAATGGAAATGGTTCTAGCCCTTCTGGAATTTGTCACACGGTGAGTGGACAGGATAAGCGATCCTGGAGAAATTAGAAGACAGTAGGTTGAACATTTGAAAAATGCACTCAAAGACAAAAGCCCTGGTTTCTGAATGTAATATTTTAAAAGATTTCATCACATTTACCATCAGCAAGTTGATTTGGCAGGTAATAAATTAACATGATATCATGATTGAGCCTGCATTTAAAAGCTGACTTCCCTAAAATATCGCACATATACATAATAATGGCATTTTGTTTCAATAATTCACAGTCAAAGTAAATCTACAGGAAACTCAGTTACATCTTTCCTTTTGACATCATATCACATTGTTCATAAAAATCAAGGCTGGCCTACAGCATTCTCTGTGCAGCTAGCAGGGGCTTCTCTCAGGAGGGGGTTGCTACAAAGACGAGGATTTGCTTCAGTTAGTCTCAGAACTCTGAACTAACCAAAAGTGTATGTGGCCATGGAGCCATGGAGCCAGAACAGTCTCTGATGAGGTATAGACCTGCAAAGGGTTTCTCACAGAGAGTACAGTGATTGTCAAGATACCCAGTGTAATTCCCCTGGAGCCCTTTGACCTCTGCACCCATCAGCTCACCTGGATCTCTTTAGCCTCTATACCCTCCGTCCTTTCTCCCGAGTACCCCAGAGAGACTGCTGGTGGCCAGCAGTGGGATTGTGTATTTGCAATGTTTTCATATCCATGCAAGGAGACAAGCACAAAGGACATTATTTACACTACAAATCCTGATGTGCTGCTACGAAAGATGAGGTCTACACAATAAGGCAGGAAAGACATCCCTTTAAAAGCAGAAGCCGATTATATAGAATGCTAATTACTTCATCAGAGAAGTCTTTCTAACTTTTATATTTAAGATTTTTGCAGCAAGGATGATGGTAGCAAAAAGAATGATGTGTGCCACACCCAGGATGAGCCCACAAAGGAAGGGCTTAACCAGTTTGGCGCCTTCTGTGAAAGTCTTTTTTAAAAAAATCAAAGTACAGTACTTTTCTCTCCTCACTGTCTGCTGTCTTCCATTTTGAGGCATCCACCACTATTCAGGAGGGTGGTTGCTTTTCAGAGTGTTCCTCACAGGCCTTCCCTGCTGGCCACATGGCCTTCTGCGTGAGTGCCGAAATCTCGTTGTATTTTTCCGCTGTGTCTAAATAGAATCGTTCATTCAAATCTTATTCAACTTCCTAGATATAAAATGCAGAACGTGGCAAGGGCCCAGCGCTCTCTGCGGTCCGATGCAAATGTATGCAAATTTCTTCATATTAGAATCATTGTCTGGTTGTCATCCTCGCACGGGGCACATCAAAGCCATATGACCTGATTTTTGCACCTGCTGTTTAATTAAATTTACAAGGCAGACACACTCTCCACTCCCACTGTTGCACGAATCCGTCTTTACAACCACAGCTTCTAATTTACAAGGCAGTTGACTGCTGAGTTTTTTCCATCCATAGCTGCCCAACTGCTCTTTGTTACACTGAAGATTAAAAAAGGAAAAAAGGGGGAAACGGGGGGAGGGGCATCATTTGGGCAGATGGATTAGCAGAAATATTAAAAATTAATTTTCCTTCTCCATCCACCGCTTGACTTTTAAAGCTTTATTGGTACATAATCCATATATAGCAAATTGCATCTGTTTAATGGATGTGTGTTGAGGGGTTTGGCATGGGCATACACCCAAGGTGTTGGTTGTGAAGATGCAAAGAAGGTATGAATCCATGCTTTAAGGGAGTCTTAGCTCTGTTGGTTTCTGCCTTATATTCAGGAAGGTTAATGCTGCTGGTTTCTCCAGTTTTATGGTTCTAATTACTTAGAGAGCAAGGGTGATCACACACAGGGATAGTGAAGGAAGGAGAGGATGATCACAGCTCTAAGGGCTGTGGGTGGTTTGTTTTTTGTTTTTTTTTTTTTTTTCAGAGAGATATTTATTAGTGAGAGTGCTGTGCTGTGAAATTTTCCCTTGGCTTCTGTCCCCAGGGAATTTAAATCTCCACACCACAAGTATCTAGACAACAAGGGAGGAAGAAAGCAGGAATGTTGGGCCCTCCCTGCTTTCTGTTGAGTTACTATATAATGCAGGCTACCCCCAACACCCAGAGCGGTCTTCTCTCTCCAAGAGCCCATGGCTAATGAACATATAATCTCCTAAAGAGGCTAGTCTGAGACAGTTGCTGGGGAAATGTCCAAAGAGGTTTAGAAAGAATGAAAAAATACTGCTTTGTCTGTTCTTACTAATTCATCCAGGCTCAGGACCTCGGCAAAAGAATGATATCTCCTCTGTGACTGCAGAGAAAATAAATTGATAAGACATTCTATTTATCTTCATTCAGTCTGAAATCTCTCAGACCCTCGAAGCCGTCATTTTAATGACATAACTTGAAAAATGATTTTCAGATAAAGGAAAGTGAACTTCTGAGATCAGACCCATAGGTGGCACCACACATTCACCAAACCAAGGAACAGTGCAGTCAAGTTTGGAAAAAGTGGCATAAATTAAAACCTTGAGCTGTACTAACTGTGGGACATATGGGTTGCGTCCCAGGCCTGCCCAAGAATAACTTTGAAGAAAATTTTGTTTTCTGGCAATACAGATGCTAACACACCACAGAACCTTTAAAAAGAATAAATATGTAGATGGCTCAGAACTTTCAGAATAATTTAACCTTCCCCCAAAAGTTAAGATAGGAGCATAAAAATAACATATTATAAGCTTTGGTGCTCTGCCTTGGGGATGGGGATGTGTAAGATAGTTTGGTGATCTCGATGCTCAAAGAACAGTCTTCCAGTTGGTGTGGATTTAATGATACTTTATTTTATTAACCTCCAACATACAGGGAAAGAGTGAATTCTAGAATAATCTGATCCTTGGTGAATAAATGATATGAAAATAAGATCCTGATTATAGAAAATGCATAAAATGCTAAATTGTGATTTTTTTCTTCTTTATGCTGTGAACTGTCTACTCAAAGTGTTACAAGTTGTGGATCAGTTGGAACACTTAGGAAGGTATTGCCTGGAAAGAGTGGTTTCTGATGAAGCAGATTTACCAGCTTATGATTGTATCTGCAACTGGAGTTCTAAGATTATTAGCATCTAGAAAAGGGGTAGGCCTTTAATTCTTAACTGTGTTGATTGGTCTCTAAAGTAACCAACTGCAAGTTAGAAGCAAGAGGCATATCTGTTAGAGCTGTAATGACCAGAACTACTCTTGACACTGGACCTGCTTGCTTGAGGGTGGACTTCTGGAGAAATGTAGTAAGGGCATACAGAAGAAGGCTATGGTTAAAATTAGTGCTGTTTGGTCCTTTGGACTAAGACATCCCCTGCGTGAATGATGTTTCCACAGAAAAGGAAGTATCAGATGACCTCCTTGACATGTTTCTTGGTTGCTTTAGACATTTGGGTAAGGGCAGCAAGACTGGTTTTCATTTATCCTTAAATAAAACATGGATTGCTGGGGATAAGGTTCAATGGTTAAGGGTTAAGAGCCCTTGCTGTTCTTGTAGAAGACTGAGGTTCATTGCCCAGCATACATGTTGGCAGCACATAACTGCCTACAGCCCCAGTTCATTCCAGAGCATTTGATGCTCTTTACTGGTCTCTGTGGGCATCAGGCATTTACATGGTACACACAAACTCACATGGGCTCACACACATACACATAATAATAATAATAATAATAATAATAATGTTAATGTACTCTTTAAAAGAAAGAAAGCTGTGCAGGCACTGAGGATATGGCTCAACAGATAAAATATTTGGTCTGCAAACAAGAGGACTTGAATTTGAGCCCCAACACCCATGTGGAAAGATGGGCTCAGTGGCACCTGCTTGCAAACCCAGTGCTGAAGAGGTAGAGACAGGCAGATCCTGAGGACTACTGGCTTGCCAGCTTATCACCATTGATGACCTCCAAGCTAATGAGAGATCCTACCTCCAAAAGCAAGATGAATGACCCCTGAAAAATCACACCCAGGACTGTCCTCTGAGCTCCATATGCATGTAACATATGCCCATGCACAAACATAAGCATACATGTAAACATAAACATGCACATGCATGCAGAGACAGGCTGACACACACCTGAACACACAGAGACATACCACACATACACCTGAACACACACACACACACACACACACACACATACACTCACACACATACACACTATAATGCTGCAACTAACTGTGCAGATTGTCTACCCACAATGAACAGACTGAATAAGCCTATCTCTAGTATGTTTCAATGTTGAAGAAATAGCCTCCTATAAACAAAATATACTGACTACAGTGAGCAGGAATCTAACTATTGCAGCTTGTTTTCAGTTTGCCTTTCATTACATTTTCACATGCACAATTCAAATGAAGATCAAGACTTAAATATTACAGTTCTTCATGTCAGCCACTGGTTCTTCATTTCTCATATGCATAAATGCATATGTGTGCATATACACAATTGGGAAATAATAAAAGGGTACTTAAATCTGAGTCTCAAAGCTAGGACAGCAACTATAAATCTCTTAATTTGGATCTATGCAGAATGTTACATTTTCTGTCTCTACTGCCAGACACAGAGCCTGGAATACATGGAAGGGTCATTGGTGGTATCTTATTTTTCATTACTATGTCTTCCCTGATGTATCTCCCAGATGCTGACCTCCAATGATGTGAACTTGCCCTTGATTTTGCAACCATAGTTTCTTCATTTGTAAAGTGAAGCAAAAACAATTCTTTACCAAGCAGGAGGATTATGCAAGACCAGCATTCAGAGGATTAGACAGTTGGTGGGTCTCCATAGCACTCCCCTGGATTGAGGTTCACCATGTGTATAGACACCCCACCTGCTCTGTACAACTTTCCCAATCAACTCAGTCATCTCCGAAACCCATAGGGTGCCCCAATGTCAGCTCCATTTTGCACAGGGAAAGTGAGGATTCTTTCTTATGTGTTTCTTTATTTCAGTTTAGGTTTAAGGTTTTGTTTGTTTGGTTTTTTTTAAACTATGTTTCGCTGCCTGACCACAATCCCATGCTAATTAGCATAGCCTCCTAGGCTCTACCTTAGGCAGCCCCATTCTTGCCAGAGTCCCTGTACTTGGTGGCCAGCCATGGCAGCTGCTGTCACTTCTGATGGACAATGGACTTTGCCTGTCAGAGCAAACTCTCACTTTAAGTGAGACCTCTGGGTAGTAGAAATCTTTCTGGTGCCTCCCTCCCCACCACACAGCTAAAGTTTGTGACAGGGTATGAACACTGTCCTGGGCATTTTGCTATGGACTGAAAGGGATCAGATCTTAAGGAGTGATGTGCTTCCTCATCAGGAAAGGAAGGTGGAAGTTGGGGGAGTCACCCCTATCTGCAGTCAGCTAACAAGGAAAGGAACGAGGCACCACGAGGGGCAGCAGCCAGCCAGGGCGTGTGCGATATGGGGGTACAGGCCAAACTGGAGATGACAGGCAATGTGATAATGCGACATTTGAGAGTCTCCAATGCAGTCTGAAGGCAGGCAGTGAAAGCCTGCATTTTGCTTACCTGCAGGAAGGTTGACTGCCTGGTAGGACAGTGTTGGAGAGAGAGCCTCTTTGGTTGCCACAATGAGAAAGAAATTCTCACGGTTTCAATGAATTCAACAACTCCTACTGTAACACTCCGGGATTCTATTACCTCAATCACAAGTGAGATGGCAGTTGTCATGCACTTTCTCAGGCCATTAAGAAGTCTGGGGAGGCAACACCCATGAAAATTCTTCAAAACAGCACAGGAACAGACATGAGTGGCTGTGAGTGCACCTTCCTCAGCCCTCAGTGCAGGCTCACTGAAGGCAGCCGGCTGCCCTTGCTGTAATAGCTTTACCATGGTGCTTGGTGAGGATACAGTATGGGGAAGCCTGGCAGACACTTAGTCGATTATATAAACAGGGGATGGGATTGAGCCAGTTGAATGGAAGAACATTCAAAAGAGTAAGTAGAACTCTGGGCCTGGAGAATCCAGCGGGAAGTTACCCAGACACAGTGAATATTATGACTGTAGACACTGGCTAACAGTGGCTGTTCCACAGATAAAGGGACACTGAAAAGTGTTACCTCTCATTGCCAGGTGACTCTGCTGCTTCTAGTCCCATGTAGAGACTACAGTGTCAGTACAGAAAGACAGGTGGAGCTTGGGTCCCCATGTTGACTCTGCAAGGCACTGAAGATGTGTTCCCATGTCTCCCAACCCCAGCTCTCTCTCTAGTCCTTCTCTCTGACATTCATGTACATGTGAGAAGGAAAGCCTCCAAGCCTCTGCCTACTCTTTAGTTAGGATGCCACAGTGGTCAGCTCAGTGGACTGAGCCTCAGCATCCTCATCACTGAAGTGGATAAACCCATCATTATGGCAGATGATGGGGAGTTCAAACAAACTGTACGTCTGCCCAATCCATCAGGGTTTAGTCTGTTACAGTTGCTCTCCAAAGTTTCTTCTTGACTGGCCAGTCTCCTTGAAGGAGAGTACCATCTTCAGGCATCTTTATATCCTCCCGGGTCTTTGCTACTCTTTGCTGACCAGTACATCTTTTTTTTTTTTTAACCACCATTCTTAATTGCACATGAGAAGGTGACTTCCAGGTGCCTTTTAGCCAGGGAGCTTAAAGACAAAAATACTTTAGCAGAGAGTGTTGGGGGTGGGGGTGGCAAAGGCTGCTCTGCTGAGATGAAGAGGAAGTTCAAGGAGTCTAACTTTGGGGAGATTTGATGTGAGATCAAACGTCAGTTCCTGGGCTTGCTATTGCTGTGGAAAGAGGAGCCAGTTTCCAAAAGACTGTATCAGGCACTGTAAATGCTTAGTATATGCATGGCGGGGTCTGTGCTCTCCAAATGCTGGATATTTTTGTTGTGTGCTTCCACTTGGACAGTGAAATAATCCATTTTGATTGTCAACTCAATAGGATTTAGAATCACCTAAGAGACATACATACCTCTGGGTGTCTGTGAGGGTGTTTCTTATGTGAACGAAAAGAAAAAGGTGAGCTGGGCATCAATATTCTCTCTGCTTCTGGACTGCAGATGTGACATGACCAGCTGCTTCATACTTTTGCTGTCTTGCCTTACCTGCCATGATGGCCTACACCCTTAAACTGTGGGACATAATTAACCTTTCCTTCCTTAAGTTGAGTCTACCAGATAGTATGTCTTAGCAATGAGAACAGTAGCTCATATGCTCTCTATTTGGCAGTTCAGTCTCTATGGGTCTCTATGGGTCCAGGTTGGTTAATTCTATTGGTTTTCTTGCGGTGGGTGTCCTTGATCTTTCTGATCCCTTTCATTCCTTCCTTGCCCTATTCCACAGGATTCCCCAGCCTCCACCTATTGTTTGGCTCTGGGTCTCTGATCTCTATCTACCAACTGCTGGGTGAAGCCTCTCAGATGGCAGTTATGCTAGGCACCTGTCTGCAACTATAGCAGAGTATCATTAATTGTGTCGGGGTGGATTCTCTCTCATGGTGTGAATCTCAAGCTGGGCCCGTCATTGTTTGGCCTTTCCCTCAATTTCTGCTCCATCTTTACCCCTGCACCTCTTGCAAGCAGGACAAATTCTGGGTCGAAGGTTTTATGGCTGGGTTGTTATTCTAGTTCCTCATTGGAAATCTTTTTTGGCTATTGGAAGTGTCCCCTTTCAGGTTCCCTAACCTCCATTGTTAGGAGTCTTATCTAGGGTCACCCTCATAGATTCCTGGGAGTTTCCATTGTCCTAGGATTTTAGCTCTTCCAAGAGATGCCTCCCCACTGATTCCAGTTCTCTTTCCCTGTACTCTCTCCCTCTGTACGCCCCCACTAGATCCCTCCTGATCCCCTCTCCATGTCCTCCTCGACTTAGTTCCCTCCAGCCAACCAGCCTTTCACATCAATTCTGTTTCCCCTACTCAGTGAGATTCAAGCATCACCCCTTGGGTCCTCCTTGTTATTTAGCATCTTTGGGTCTGTGGACTGTAGCATGGTTATTTTATTAATTGAGAATTTTGTTCATGCATGCACATTTTGATCAGATTCACACATCACTCCTCTCCATAATTTCTCTAGTATTCATCCTCTCTCGCTCTCTTGTTCTCATCATCTTTTTTTTTTAATGAACCCATTGTGTCTGATTTGTGCCACCCATATACCCATGGATTTTGGACTATCCCATGAAACAAGGACCATAATCCTAAAGGAAGCTGACTTTCTCCCCCTAGCAGCCAACAACTGTCCATTGCTCATGAGCCCCTCCATATTCCATGCAGGGATGTTCACTGCCTTGTGTGTGCAGCCACGGCTGCCCTGAGTTCATGAGTGCACAGATCAGGTATAACTCAGGAGGGAACTCTTGCCATTGTGACTTGGTTTCGACCTGTCATTCTGGATCCCAGCACAAACTTGAGAAGGCAAGGTGTACACACCCAAGCTAAAGGTTTTCCCAAGAAACTCATTGGCAAACTCCACCCCAATAGGTTTTCACGACAATATGTTCCAGTGCACTGTGGGGGTAGTTACCCACACTCACCCTCCCCCAGTTTGGCCCCAGAGCCTCACAATGATGGGACCTCATGCACACAGTGGCAGCTAAGGCTGCTGCGAATTGTGACTTTGGTGGTGATCTCCCTTTTCGCTGAGGGCACAGACTGCGAGGCCAGAGCGCCTCAACTAATTCAGCTGATGTGAACAGCTGCTGAGCTGGCGACTGTTGACTTTCATGTTGCCACTGTGCAGTGTCAGAGCTGTCTGAACTTGACCCATTCAGTGAACCCAGGACCACTTCTTACAGAGACACTTTTCACGGTGCAAAAGAAAGTTCAAGAGCATAGTAGTGACTACCTTTGGCTCAGGTTCAAGAGTCATTAATCCAGGTGACAGCTCATGAACTAGGCTAGTCTCAGACTGGAGGCTGTGCCTAGGTGGAGGTATACAACTCCAACGCTGTGGCTCACTAGCAGGTGACCAGAGCCACTGCATTGCTGAGAATGGGAATGAAGGGCTACCGTAGACAAGATGTGAAGAAAGCAGGTTCGTTTGGCCTGTCATGTAACTTTCTGGAGCAAACAGCCATTTCAGTGCCAAATACCTGCTTGTTTGAGGTTTTCAAAGCACGATAAATAAGCTTAAGTTTGAATAATATGGTTGCAATGTGCGCGTAAGGTCATCAAAGCAGTGTGAAGCAGGGGATTTTAATATCAAATGCCTGGCTCAAACTGTTGCTGGCAGATGTCAGAGGAAGGCTAGCTCTTTCTGTCTTCTCACTCTAGGGGAGGAAAAGGGCTCATGGATGAGCTTGTGGAGGGATCCTCACGGAAGGACAGTGGTCAAGGAAGATCAACCCCTGACTGGCCCATGCACCTTCCCTCTGCTTTTCTTAGTCTCGGTCATGGAGGAAGGCTAGCTTTGGTCTTCCTCCGCTGTTCTCTCTGGAGCTGCCTTGCACTGGGTTGTAAGTGCTGGAAGATTAAGCTAATGATCTCTCCTGCTGGTGGGGGGCAGGGGCAGACTTTCTTCCTGGCATCCAGCCTTGGTTATTTTTCTTTGAAATAAAGAAACAGGCTGTCTGACATCAGGTGGAGACCTAGGTGCCTTGCACAGCCTCAGGATGGAGAACATCTTTGCCTCTGGTGACAGATGGGCCCCATAATACTCCACCTCCCAGACCTCTGGCTCCAGCAGCACCCCACATGTGACATTAACATTTCTGACACTGTCATCCATTCCCATTAATGTATGACAGGACTCAATCAGTCCAGCTGCCCACCTTGTTGGGGCAGCCACAGAAAGCAAAGAGAACACTTGGTTATCTCAGTGACCTGGTTTTGTCCCCTCCCAGGAAATACTTGAAAATCAGTAAGTGTCTCTCCCCAGCATAACAATCTTTTGCATTCATAGTTACCGATGATATGTGAGTGGACCCTGGGATGCCATTTATCAAATCCCTGTTCCTTTTAGAATCCTGGTAAACACGCTACATTAAAGTGTCAGCAAAACACAACTTTGTTTTTGTTTCATGCTATTAAATTGGAAGGAGGTGTTTGTGGGTGACTGGAGGCTCCCCAGGAAAACATATCCTATTTTTGTATAGTTTTGTATGTCAGGTTTGTTATTCCCCATTCTGTTGTTTATTGGGCTCTTTTCATTATATGTGTATGTGTGTGTGTATGTATTTTTGCTTTGTCTTGCTCCTTATAGTTTTGCAACTGAGGCACCTGTGTCAATTTTCAGACTCTAGAATTCTGTTTATATTGTAAAATTTCAGGAAAGAATCAGGAAGTTGTTTGTGGGAGACTGTACTCATGTGTAGGAAACTCAATGTCCACTGTCTCCTAGTCCTTGGCTACAGAAATGATAGTATTACATGACTGCTAGATTACTCCATTTCCAAGTCTTTCTTCCAACCTAGGAGAGACAAATTCCTGACCTCTGGAGAATGAAGTACAAAAGGGTGTGATCTGCGATTTTTGTAGTTACAGCTTCAGTGGATGAGGTAAGCCCTCCCCTCCACCTTCCACTCTAAACTCATATTAATATACTAATTGTGCCATGGTTATGAAGGTGGTACCCAAGGTATGGCAGAGCAATGGTCTAGGGACACCTGGTCCTGAGATGCCTAAGACTCACGTTGCCAACATTCTATTCTTTTTCATGAGAAAATTAAATAGCTCAAGCCGCTGTTTTCTTAGGTTTTCTGCTATATGGAAGCACACATGATTTTAGCTGTTATATTGCTAACATTTCAAAGTTATGTTTACCAAGATGGAAACTATCTCCTTCCTCAATTTTCTCTTCCTCTTCTTCCTCCTCCTCCTCCCACACAGGGGCTCACTGTATAGCCCTGAACTCACTTTGTAGACCAGATTACTCTTGAACTCACAGAAATCTGCCTATCTCTGCCCTCTAAGTGATGGATTAAGGATGTGTGCCACATGGCTACATGATGTCTGTCTCTGAAATAAAACTAAACCAGCTATCTCCTGGCTTTTCCTAGTAGGTCACAGCCCCTCAGGAGAGCTATCCTTTTGAAGTCTTGCTTTCTTTTCCCACTCTGCACTGTCTTCCTCTTTCCCTCCTTCTGAGACTTATTATATGTTGCTTCTTATCTGTCAGCAGTTGCATCTTTTAGTTACATACTTTACTTACTTGCATTTTAATCTGGTGAAGAAAGTGCCATTTGCACTAACACATTCATGAGAGCATAAAGAAGGGTCTAATGAGATCTGTCACTGAGAAGCAGACTCAGTCAGGATGGGCTGGACAGTGAATGGAGACCTGAAGGGCAGAGAAATCTAGATTGAGGAGGGAAGGACATCAACACTTCTAAAGGGAGGAGCCACCACATGAAGAACCTGAAGTTAGAGCTATACAGGGAAAAGAGAATGCTGCAGCACAGGGTAGCTGCTGCATGTGGATATATGGTATGTGATGGACGGAGGCAAGGGGAAAGGAAGAGAGCTGAGATTAGAGAAAGATCCACATGAAACCAATGACCATCCAGACTCCTAGTCAAATAATGGCAGTCCATGAGCCCTCTTGCCACCTTGAAAGTTCAGACATCATTGTGGAAACCACAGGGAGATTTGGCAGGGTGTTAGACATGAACATGTCCAATTACATGTACATTTTCCTACTATGCTTACTGCAGCATCCTGAGGCATGAGAGTACGGATGGTGAGCATGGCTGGTGGGAAAGGGTGTTGTGATCTGTCCCATCTTCCTGGCCAGGTTCTGGGCAGTGTTCTTTTCTGCTCCAAACTCACACTACAAATGTCTGCACGCCTTTCCTTATAGTCCCATCTTGATCGCCCAGTGATGGTCATGGGTGCCTGCCTGGTACAAGCTGCTCACTTCCTTCTGTGAAACTTCCTCTCCTAAGGCTGATGCTCCCACAGGCTGCTCAAGAGATGTTGCCCTGAGTGGCTTTCAGCAGCCAGAACTTTCACTGTTATTCATTGTTGGATCAGCTCAACAGAATGCCTAAAAGTTTAATTCAGTTCACCCTCCTGTCCATGGTGAGCTCATGGAGCCTAGGGCCAATGCTTCAACAACATATTGTGGATGGAAACAGGGAGTAGATGGACAGGGATCATGATGGTCAGAAAGCACCCCCCCCAAAAAAAAAGGTGATATGGCCCCAAGTTCCCAGGATGCAAATCAGATACCTATCAGATACCACTTCCTCAAGTTCTCAGCAAAGTCCACAACAGCCTACCCACTGGAGATTAGGATTTAATATGTAACATTCAATGTGTAACATGTAGTTATTGTTTGTAGCATGTGACTACTCTTGCTATGATACTTTGCTGTCTCAGAGGATGGGAACATGATATCACAGCATCCTTTTGATAATTCTGTACCTTGCCAAGGAATTGCTCCTAAATCAGCTTATTTATGTCAGGCCACTTTATCCTCAGATCCTTTGAAAGCACTGGGGTCAAATATCTAACCTATCCTCCCAAGCAAGATGTGGGAGCACCGAGAAAAGTGTGGAAAGAAGAAAGTTATGTTCCCAAATTAAGAGAGAATCCCTACAAAGAAGACAGTAGCAGCCTAGAATAAATGACAATTAAGAAATCAGATGCAGAGTTGATAGCTGCTCTAAGAATCTGTGGGGTTATAACTTGAAAGAAGGTAATAGGATACTGTCCATTTTACCAGAGAACCAAATAATATGAAAGACACAGCTATCTAGCACAGAGAACTGTGAAACTTTACATAAAGGGAGATAAGGGATGATAAAGATATCACTTTGCTGATGTATAGGAAGTTAAAATATGTGCAGAAAGATTAAAGAATCAAATACAGATATTAAAACTTCATGTCAGCAGCAAGATATTCATTTCTGTAGTGTTAGACAACAATTCTTTCATTAACATTTTATATATATATAAATATATATATATAAGCACCTCTTACAAAAAGCCCTAAACCACCAAAAAAGACCATTATAGTTTTTATTTTCTTGAGTAGAGTTAATTCTTTCCATTCATTCTAGCTATGTCCTACAAAGTCACTGGGGACTTGGAATCATTGACTTGAGTCATTAGACCTAGAGGAAACAGGATTTAATCTCTGAGCACATGTCCATACACTGGTCAGTGTGTCATTTTGTATGTATGGTTCTGTTTATTGGCATCTTTGGGAATATTATATGTATTGCTAGTTGATGCTGGGTCACAGCTGTCAGTTCTGTAGCCAGCACATGTATTTTCACCTTGGGGTATGTCAGTCTTCTTTTACTTGGAAATGGTAGATATACCTCCTGTACTGGTCAGCTTTAGTGGTCAACTGGATACAACCAAGAGTCATCTGAGAAGGAAATATCAGTTAAGGATTTGTACATATCAGACTGGCCATTGAGATTGTCTTTGTGGTGTTGTCTTGGTTATTAACCCAGCCCACTGTGGGTGGCATCATTCCCTGGGCTGTATCAGAAAGCCAGCTGAATATAATCCTGTGAGTGAGCAAGCAAGAAGCATTCTTCCATGCTCTCTGCTTCAAGTTCCTATTTAGCTCTTTCCCTGGCTCTGTCAATGATGAACCATGACAGGAAAATATAAGTCAAACAAAACCTTCTCTACCTAAGCTGCTTTTGGTCATGGTACTTGTCACAGCAAGGAAACTAGAATACCTTCACTATTGCACTAAAGTTCAATTGAAACAGTGGCATCACACTGACCTACTTATGACAGGAGAGCTGACACTTGAGGGCAGAATGTGGCTTTGTTTAGCCCAAGCCAGGGATTGGTGTCAGTGACTCAACTATTTCACTGTTCTGCGTGCCCTGGCAAAGATCAGGAGGCATAGCAGGTTGTGCTTGGGGTCACAAACACATTTTGAGAACAGGCGAATTGATGCTACTCCATGGAAGAGGGGTTAACTGTATTTAAAAGTTACACTTTACAATGGGATGACCAGAAATTTACTTGGAAGCCCACCAAAATGGACACCTGTCTTGGTTCTCTTCCTAAATGTCTGTGGAGCCTTTTGCCAGTTGATCTTGGAGGGTTTCCTGCAAAGATAACTGAGTCCGTGAAGCCTAATGGAGCTCTCTGGTTCTCATTTATTCTAGAAGAGAAGCAATTGATTGAAAGTTTATGGTCTCTGGGAACCCAGTGCAGCACATACATGCTGTGAATAATGAAAAATATAGTATAGATGGCTAATAACTTTTAGGAACCACTCATGGTTCCTAAGCATTTCAAGGTACCGTTGCCTGAAAACAGTCCTGCAGAACCATTGATATTGTTATGTGCACCTGTGTCTAGATACATTGTATCACTGAGAGATTGTATAAATCATCCAAAGCCACACAGGTAGGGCAAAACCTAAGAACCTACTACTGTACTGTTCTTCCTTTCAAACACTTGCCCCAAGGAAGCCAGAGAAAGACATATGGTTAGGAACTGTCATCCAATCAGAATGCTTGCATGGAGACACAAGCCCATCAAATGCCTGCCTGCACTGTTCTCATTGACTGGACATCACAGACATGCAAATGTCCACAGAGGAGACTGACAGAACACGGAGAGTGCTGAAATTCCCATCAGATCATTCCCCAGAGGGCTCTCTCTTGAAGTGCGAACATTGAAGATGGCACTGACTGGTCTTATACATGAGAACAAAGATGTGAAAGTTGTGTGATTTTTTTATTTGACACAGTAGAAAGGTCATAGAATTTGGTGCAATCCCACTATATCACTGATAATGCGAAGTGACCAAGACTGCATAGACAATGATACCCAATGCATTCACTGCTGTCTTTCTCAACTCATGCATGAGAGAAATGCTGAGTTAAATCCATCCTGCAAACCAGAAAACAGTATTATAATAGACAAAGATCTTCTAATTTCATCTTCAGGGATATTATTCCCACAAGTTAAAGGGACCATGCCTCTTTGCAGATCCAGTTGCTGATACTTACTACTGGATTGAAGGAATGGCTCCTGTCACAGTATTCCAAGTTTAGAGTAATCTGATCCACAGAAACCAGTAGGAAGCACAAATAATTCTTCTGTTGTCACCGAGGAAAATAAGCCAAACATCTCACCTGATTTATTAAAAAACAAACAAACCAAAACAGAACAAATAACTACAACACCAAAAAAATCATACCTATGTAAAAAGTCACAAATTGGGCTGTCCACATGAATTCAATATCAAATTTTATATTTTCAGGGGTAAAAGAATGTCACAAAATGCCCAAAGATGTAATTAGCTTATTTTCACTAATAGCTGGATTTCAGTGATCTAGGGAAGTCTGACATGGGATTTGCTTTGTTCCTCTATCCCATGGGTAGATTGCACCCACTGTCTTCACTTCCTGGGCTTCAGTGTCCCCATCCGTAAATGGGGGAAATTGGAGATCAGTAACTATGGGGTTTATCCAGTTTCATTATTAAATTCTATAAAGCCATGGAAACCGGCCCTGGTGTCTAATCTCATTCACAGTGTATTGTAATGTCACAGTAACCCAGGTGCAGTCACTGGGAGTCCATCAGAGAGGGAGGGCACAGACAATGCCCTGGCTGTGGAGCTCCGCATTAGAACAACAGGTGTTTGTTTGTTTGTTGTTTCAAGATTGAGTTTTAGAATCTGCCTTTAAAGCTACAGTTCTATTAAAAGGGGGCCAAAAAAAAAAGAGCAATTTCCTTCTAGAACCAATCAGTTAAGAGAGCCAGAATGAAATACCCTGGAATACAATGTGCAGTGCCACCACTGGTGGATCTGAGGAAAAAGGACTGCTTTTTTTTTTTCCAGTAGTAGTAGGTGCACTGCTTCCCTGGAATTCAGCTTCCCTGATTAATGTATAGAGGAGGTGAGAAAACATACATTATGCCTTTCTGATGCTAAATATGCACACCTGTAATCTCTGTTATCTAGCCTACGCAAAAGCCCACCACAGGAGAAAATCAAATTGCATACTGTACGCTGGAACCCTCTCCCCCAACGTCCTGATTACTAATTAGAGAAAGAAGAAAGAATAGGATGCCACAGGAAAAGGCACATATCCGAACCACCGAGTGATTTCCACACAGCTTCTCTCAGGGAAATGAGACACATCTACATATTTTAATTAAAATATGAAGTATTTAAGTAAATCCCATGAAGTTCTGAGTCAGCACCTTTAAAAATCATTTTCTCTTTGTTGAAGCCAAGAGCAAAGTGATTGATCTGCCTGGGAAGTGTAGGATTTGTGGGACTGTATCAATTCACCATTTGGAGACCTGCTCCAACAGTTGTATTTGGTAAGGAGAGTAGTTAGAGGGAATTCATAGAAACTAAAATGCTTGTCAACAGATGAGACACAAATGTACGATCCAAAGCTGTTTCTGGAACAAGCCATTTGGGGAACTGCCACGAGGCTTGAGATATCTAAAAGAAAATGTAGGCTCCACGTGACAGCTTTAAATATAACGTAAATGCCTTTGCTAAGAGGGAGGGTCTTACTCTTGCTGATTGAGTAGGTTTCCCTGAATGCACATCATGCTTCTAATTAATTACTGATCAAAATGAGCAAAGTACAGTCACATCTTTGTCTTTTGAAATACAATATTAAAAAAATATTTGTGGTTTGGAGGTTCACCTCATCAAAAAGAGCCTCCCTCTCAATAGAAAAAAGGAGGAATCTGTGTGTTCAAAGATTAAAGGCTGACAGAGTTGGATGTTTGGGGGAGATCTTGTATGTCCAAGGAAATTAATTTGCTTTCCTAACCCAGAAAGATTGGTAATCAGCTGGGATGGGATGTCCCATCATTGCTAGGACTGTAGAAAGACTTCATAAGGCCCCAGGACTGAGAAAAGAGCAAAGGAGACAGAGTTCATGGATAGAAGGTGCTTTGGTGTACAAGTGCAGCCAGCTACTCACCTGTCACACAGGTGTTAATGTACAAAGTGTTTTAAAATTAAAGTCCACAAGTTGCGAGCACATTGTTAACCTTAGCCCCTTCTCTTCTCGCTCTCCCCACCTCTCCTCTCTTCTTTTTGATGCTACATGCTGATTTTCTGGGTGTTCTAGGTGATTCAATGTTGTTATTGGCTTTTTTTTTTCTAATCCCAGGAAGTAAAAGAGACCTCTGAGAACCACAAGGTTCCAAAGTCAAGGATCCCTGGAGTCTGCTGAGCCTCAAAGCCCCCCTCATGTGGGCACTTTCACAGGTAGAGGAGCTTGTCCATGCTGGAAGTTTCTGTGGAAAGCCTGGTGATTCCCTCTGAAAATCTCTCTCCCCCTCCCCCTCCCCTCCCCCTCCCCTTCCCCCCTCCCTCTCTCATTTGAGTTTGACAGCATCTTGAATCCCAGAAGCTTCGCAATTTTAAACAAGTATAATGTTTTATAGTCCCAATCTTACCTTGCTATCACTTTCTTGTTTGACATGAATTTAGGATTCTGTGACTTAGACTTGGACCAGTCTTGTCTGTTTTAAATCTACTATGTCAAGAGTCTGTTGTGCTTCTCCCAGCATCCCCCTGTGCTGAGGCAGGTGCCAGCCTGGGGCAAGTGAATGTCAGCCCTTAAGGAGTTCACAGGGAAGGGGAGGAGCAGACTTGCACAGGAATAGTGTTGGTACTTAGGGTAGAGAAGGAAGGAACAGAGAGGTTGAGGATGTGGTGATAGTGGATCGTACATAACTGCCATAGTGCCTTTGGCTTTTCTTCTGAGAGTCATACAAGTACTTTTGAGCCTTTCCTTGTGCAGGATGCTCTCATTATCATGGTATAAGTAAATCCCATGCAAAGTTAGATACTTTTTTCACATACATTGCAGAAAAAAAGAAAAGCCATAATGTGTAAGTGGAAATCTAAGAATCCATGGCTGTATTTTCAGAATGTAGCTTTCATGCAAAGAAAACAAAAGGTAGACAGTCAGTGTCCTTTTCTTCTCTCCATGTGTGTGAGTGCCTGGAGTTCGCGGGTGCGCACATCTGTGCACATGTGTGTAGATGTCTCCTCCGTTACTCTTCGCCTTCTTATTTGGTACAAGGTCTCTCACTGAACCCGGAGCTCACAGATGTGGTCAGATTGGTAGGCTAGTGTTCTCTGGGGATCAATCCTTCTGTCTCTGCAGCCTGGAGTTAGGGTTACAGGTGTGTACTGCCACCCCTGGATAACTGCAAGGGTTCTGGGGTCTAAACCCAGATCCTCATGATTAGACAGTAGGTACTTTACTGACTGGGCCATCTTGCCAGCCCTCACTATCAATTTTTTTTTCATGTACACTTCTCTTACCCACCAAACCATCCCTATAAATCCATCTATAGACAACATTTATTTGAGAAGACATCTATACAAGATTATTCATTAAAGCCCTGTTTATAATAAAATAGTTGGAAACCATTTATATTTCCATTAATGGATAGTAATTATTAAAGGTAAACTAGGTGTGCTGGTTTGAATGAGAAATTTCTTCATAAACTCTGGTATTTGAACACTTGGTCCCCAGTTGGTGATGCAGTTTAGAGGGGGGGGGGTGTTATGGGGAGGTACAGCATTGGAGGGAGTACATCACTAAGGATGGGCTTTGAGAATTCATAGCCTCACCCCACCTCCAGTTTGCATGCTCTGCTTTGTGTCTAGGGTTGAGAGATGATTTCTCAGCTTTCTGCCCTGGCTGCCCTCTCCTCTATAGAACCCTAAGCCAAAATAGACTCTTTCTCCCTTAAGTCACTTTTAGTTGTGGCATTTTCTCTCAGCAACAGAAAAGTAGCTAATATATTAAGACTGCACTGTATCTCAGTAGCAAAGCTTGTGCTTGGCATTGGAAGGCCCTGATTTCAATCTCCAATGTACCCTCTCCCCACAAAGAACATTTTCACCCATCAACACAACAGAAATATTGGTATCCATTAAAACTGTGAGTAAATTTTATATTTTCTCTTTGAACAATTTTAATAGTATTTAAAAATCTAAGAAGTAACTTTGTAAAGTGTTCTATTACTTATCTTTAAAAAATGAGTGTGAGCCAGTGAGATGCCTTAGTAAGTTCAAATGGTTGCCATGGATGCTTCATGACCTGAGTTTCATCCCTGAAACCTGTAAAGTGAGAGGAGAGAATCTCCACACACTTGCCTTGGCAAGTGTGACCAACACACACACACACACACACACACACACACACGCACACACACACAGAGAGAGAGAGAGAGAGAGAGAGAGAGAGGTTAATTACAAATAAAAATAAGTGTATTCACTCATGGATTAATGTATGCACACTTGTACATGAGCACAGTGCTTCTGTTATAGTACATAATTAACTAGTGAAATGGTTTCCTTGGGTAAAACATGACAAAAGTGTAATTGTTTTGATTACCCATTCATATACTGTGAATACTGTGACACATTTTTAAATATGAATCCACAAAAATGGACAGATTTACTAAGGAGAGGCTCCACTATACTCATTCTACTTAGAACCTATTTTTCTCTTAATTCTCATGAATCCTGCATTATTCTTAGCTGTTCATTATTTTCCCCCTTTCTTTTGTTCTCTTGTGGCTTTTACATTAGTAGCCACAGCCTCTTGAGTTTTCTGTTTTATCTGCTTTATTTTCTGTAGAACTTCACTGTTTCTTTTATGATTTCTGCAGTTTCACCTACTAATTTACTAATACTCACTTTAACCATGTTTCGACCACTACATTTATTCAGTTTAGTATATGTTTGATTCCTGTATTCTTTTTTAAATTTATTTTTTTCAAGTTAAAACTCCATCAAAGTCCACTCCCTCCTTCCCTCCTGGTCCCTCCCTCCCTCTTTCTTGTCTCCATCCTCTTCTTCTCCTCGGAAGAGGGGAGCCCCGCATATCACATGCCCTCAGTTCATCAGTCACAGTCCCTATATTCTTGATTGGGAAAATGTTCTGTTTGTTTCTTTTAAGTTGGGTTCATGTTTTTTCACACTTGTTTTTTTTTTTTATAGATGTTTTGGGGGAACTTATTTTTAATCTATTCACTTGGGTTATGATCTCGAGATTCATGTTTCATTATTTCCAGTACATGAGACCCTGCAGTCCATCATTTGGTATCTTCTGTCATGAACACTTATGGAGCTCTTCCTTCTTCCTTCCCCCCCCTCCTTCCCCCCTCCCTCTCTCTCTCTCTCTCACTCTCACTCTCTCTCTCTCTCTCTGTGAGTGTGTGTGTGTGTGTGTGTGTGTGTATACATGCCTGGGTGAGTGTATGTGAAAACTAGAGAATGATTTTTGGTGTCTTCCTCTGTAGCTCCCCATCTTAATTCCTTGAGACTGCATCTCTCACTGAAATGTATTCTCACTGTTTTGCTTAATCTGGATGGTCAGTGAACTCCAAGGATCTACCGTATCCTGCACCCCCAACACACTTACAGCTATGCCTAACTTTTTATGTGGTTTGTGGGAATTCAAACACAGATCCTTATATTTACAGACCAAGTGCTCTTATCCACTGATCCATTGCCCCAGAACAATGCATCATGTTTTAAAATCTGAGTTAATGTGCCTTAATTGTATATGTTGACATGGTTGGGTACAGGACATGTACCCAGCATGCCTTTGATCAAGTCCAGCCTCCCCTGTATAACCTCTTTCCAGTCTCTGGTCCTCACTATTCTATTGTGAGCTCTATGCCTTTCTTTCTTAACATCCATGCATAAGGAAAACATTGGCTTTTCTTTGTCTGCTCATTTCACTTAATGTAATGCCCTCCAGTGCCACTTAACTCGCTGCAGATGGTAACTTCTCACTTTTGTGATTTTGCTCATAAACTCATCTTTCCAAAGTCTTAGCCCCCATCCTTTCTCTTGTGTGGGAATCCCATGAGATAGGGCTAGCTGACTGGTTGTCTATTTGATTCTGTCAAGGATACCTCCACAAGGGAACTGGGTTTTTAAGTCCAGACCCCGTGGGCCCATGGTTTGGTTTCTGGGCAGCAATGCCTAACAGAATTGTGCTCCTTGGAGAGAAATTGACACACTCTTTGTTTCCCTCTTTTGGACACATTCCTTCACTTCCATTTCTCTAAGTTAATAGCACTTGGGAGATCTGGATTCCTCAAGGAGCTCCGTTCATTTCCCACCCCAGCTTCTTTTTGCTTTGTGACTTTGGGTCCTTTTTGTACGCAGCAACAAAATTTCAGTTGTCAGACATTGGTGGGCTAGCAAGTATTCCAGACTACAGCGGTCAAAGCTTTGCTCCCCGACCCTGTGGCCTCCACCTACTTTCTCACTTCTCAGGTAACAGTTTCCCTTCTGTTGCAATACTGACTGTTCATTGTGCGAACTGGAGACATCTTAAAGACAGATAATCCCTATTTGGGGGTGAGATATTTGTAATGTACAAAGTACTCGAAGGATGGATTCCAGAACTTAGAGGAACCCCTGCATATAAAGGAACCTAGGGTAACTTAGGGAGCAGAGGTAATGGGATCTCAAGAGCACCTAAGGTAATGGGGGGGGGTGTGGGTTCTAGGCTTGTGAACTTTGGCTCTAGCTGACTAGAATAGAAAGCCACTGAGTTATGCAGCAGGCAGATGACATGTTCTGAGTCATGGTCTAAGTTGATCGATCATCCATGGTGTTAGGGCAAATACAAATCAAGGAGCGCAGCTGTGAAGTTATTGCAATAACCCAACTGACAGAGGGAGGTTCAGCCATAGTATCAGTGACAGAGTGACCTGCTAATGCTGATTTTATGTATACTTAAAGATCAGACTTTCTGACAGACTGAACATACACTTTCAAAGAAATAGAAGAGTTGAGATCCAGTGTCTCCAGTCTTTCCTTCATCTAGTCTTCTAATTCTTCCTTCCGAGCTTATTTTCCCCACCGTCATCTCATTTTGACTTCTGAAAACTCGCTTCTTTGAGTTGGTCAGGCCTGAAATCTAGAAGTTACTTTGACAGGCTTCAGATCTGTCTGACTTTAATCATCTGACTTATGTTTTATGAAAAAGAGAGAGAGAGAGAATAAAGTTTAGTCCTACTCTAGAGCAAGTTTATATTTCCCATAACCATCCCCAGTGGAAAGGAATCAGCATGTTTTGTGGGATTATTATTTAAATGTTTATAGTCTGCCATTTTCTTCACACCAAGGCCCCAGCAGCGTAAGTCAGCTAGGCTCACGCAGGTATTGTCTACTCCATCTGGTCCTTGGCGTTCTGCAGGCAGGCTCTGGATGGTGTAGTAGCTGATCAGACGGGCTCACACAGGTATTGTCTGTTCCATCTGGTCCTCTGCATTCTGCAGGCAAGTCCTGGATGGTGCAGCAGCTAAAAATCCATATGGTCTCAGGTGTAGCCCCAGGAAGAGCATATTGCGGCATGGCAGTCTGCGAGCCCTGAGGCAGGAATGACTGCTGGGAGGCACGCATCTGAGTGAAGTGGCCACTGCTGTGCCCAAATCAGAGGGCAGAAGGTGTTCTTGGCTCCCACGATGCTCTGCACTTCCAGGACCAGTTGGAGACCAAGAATCCATCCTGAACTGCAAATGTCATGCACGGGCAGAATCCAGAGAGAATGCTGAAAATGTACTACTCTCTGCCTGCTCTCTGCCCTGCTAAATCAGGTAAGGGTTCTGAATCAATGTAGGTGGATACTGACAAGCCTGGGCCTCAGAGCGGGGTCTCTGCTGTCTGGTCTGTTTTCTAATCTCCCCGGTTGTGATTTAGGAGTTTTGTTCTTTCCTTCATTTCTAAATATGGAAGTAGTGATTATCTGCCTTGAATGCAACTGCACTTGTATTACTTTTGAACTTCATCAACTGAGCCAACATACAGCAAGCACACTTCTTAGTCCTTGAAGAGCTAACAATGGTATCTTTGAGTTTAATATTTGGAATCAGTTATGAAGAATCCAACAAAAGATAGCATGTTGGTCCGCTCTTACTGATTTAAGGAAAGACTGTAAACTGGGTACCTGTAAACCATAGAAGTGTCTCACAGTTCTGGAGGTTCAGTACAAGCTGACAGGCATTTAGAGAGGTCTGGCTTTGATCCACAGCTGCTCACTTCTTAACCATGCCCTTACACAGTAGAAAAGTGAGAGGTTAATAGGTTTTTTCTTGGGAACTTTACCATGAGCACAAACACAATAACAGCAAAATAGTCATAATGACAAAAATACTCTATGATCACATCACTCCAAGAAACCTTATAATACCATCACATGGGATTTAAGATTTGAGTGCATGAATGGGGGGGTGCATAGACATATATTGCTATAGAAATTGTCAATAGAGGGTTGATTTTGTCTTCTTTCTTTTTCCTCTGCCCACTGCTCACTTCTGACAATGATTCAGCTTCCACCCTCTATTCATTTGGGTTTTTTTTTTTCACTTTCTTATTCTACCATTCCATGTGTATCTTTAAATACATTATCTTTAATGTCACATTTTGGACTGGCAAGATGGATTAGTGGATAAAGACTGTGTCTCATCCCTGGGACCCACATGGTTGAAGAAGGGAACCACCTCCTAGAAGTTGTCCTTTTATGAGAATTTTTGGTTTCTTTAAAAACACAGAAATGCTACATGAATATGTTTTTGTTTTAATCCCAGGTGTGGGATATGGAATTGCTTCAGGTTGTCCACAACAGCTGACTATGATTTGCTTCATGCTCTAGCAGGGGCATGATTTTGACAGCTACAGAGAATTTCTGCAAGTGCATGACATTTGGAATTCTGGGGAGTCTTGAGAGGGTATATAGATGTTAGAGTCCTGAAAGGGACTGTGGTGGGTGTTGCTTCTCCAGCTACTCCTGTTGCTTGTTGCTGTTGTTGTGGTTTGTCAAGTGGTTGTGTGCAAAGAGACAAGAAGAAATTGAATATCCTGATGGATATTAAAGATCAAACTTACCCTAAGGAACTCAAAGCCCCTAATTAGCAGTAAGTAGTCTATCATTAACTATGCCCCCTTTCCCCTCTGTCCTTCTTCCTCCCCTATCTAGTGTTGGGGGTGTGGAGGGTGGAGAAGACTGGAAGAGAGTAAGGAACCCACAAAGTAGCAAATACCAGCTACATCCTCTGACCCACACATCTGCACTGTGCTGTATGTACCACTCTCCCAATAAATATGCTAATTCAATAAAAAGAATTGTAAAACATATGTGATCCTGGGGTTAGCTTTATACGAAGTGTCCAGAAAATGGAAATTTGATCACATTTTTGGTATGAAATTGGCTAGTTCTCTCTTTTTAAGATAAAACTGTGAATTTAATTTAATCCCACAGTGCAGAAAACAAAAATATTGTAATGTATGAATATTTGTGAACAATCAAAGGGGATCAAATAACTTATCATTAGTTTTCATAGATTATTAAAGTTTGTAAAAGAGTTTACTTTCAAATTTTATGAATCCACTTGCTATTTATATATTTCCTAAGTCTCAAATAGGGTCAGTGTATCCTAGGGCAAACTCAAATTTGCCTAATAGGCAAGTATTTCTTTGAACTTCTGATTCTCCTGAGTGCTGGAGTAACAGATATATACCACTAAATCCAGTTTATGTGGAACTGAGGAACCCAGGGTTTTGTGCCAGTTGTGGAAAAGTCAACCCATGCAGTCACATCTCTTCCTCCCATTTGCTTTCTAGAACTCTATGAGTTCAATCCTAATGATCACTAACATTGAAGCAAGGCTGAGAATGCAACTCAGGCGGTAAGTGCTTGCCTGGCATGCATGAGGCAGTAAGTTTGATCTTGGGTTCATTGGTACACACCTTAATCCAAGCACTAGGGAGGTAGAGTGAAGAGGATTGGAGGTTGAAGTCATTCTTGAGTATACAGCAAGTGTGAGGCCAACCTGGGCTATTTATATTAAACAAACTTTAAAAATTAAAAAAGAAAACAGAGGCAAGTATATAGATACAATATTTCCTCGTGGGCAAGGAGGAGTTGTCAATGTCATTCCTGTAGTTTTGATTGGATTAATTAGGGACTGTGATGTAAAAGAAATGAGAGAAATTATTATTAAGTATAAGAGCATGTTTTTATAGATCTGCAAAGAGTTTTATAATTCAGCGGATATGTGAGATATACACTGAGGATATGTGAGATGAAGCCTTCTAAATAGCTAATACCAGTCATTTTGAGGCCACCCTGGCACAGAGGGTGTACCGTTCTGTCAATAGATTGCAGTCACACTTACAGCTTCCAAGTAACAGTGAAGTTGCTTTTGTGGTCAGACATCTTGTACCTCTGAGCACACTGAAGTTGACTGGAATTGCTTTTAACTTCTGTGAGGAGGCCCCACTGCTGATTGGGCACTGTGGCTTTCATACAGTCAAGAGATTCCACGGAGAGCATCATCATCTCTTCATGTTTTTGTCTACCCAGCAGAGAAGAACGCTAAGGTTTCAGGTTCCTCACCCTAAGCACATCTGTGAACTTGTGTTGTTTGCTTCTTCGGGCAGCACCGAGCAGTGAGGAGTGTTTCGTGTTTCACTTTCATCTCCTCTCTTGTTGTTGTTAGATCTCTGCCATTTGAGTCTTTAGACGAAAGTATTTCCCCATGACTGTCTTCTTCTCATGTGGCCCCCCAGTGGCATTGTTTGCTTCCTGGGTCTTCCTACCTAGAAGCAAGCATTGTATTCTCACCAGATACAGTTCACCCCACTGTAATGCTGAGGTATTCCTTACAACCTACCCCCAAACTGCTTCCAAGAAACTTTTTTCTCATCTCACTCTGAAAAGTACCTATTTTTGCATATATACAGCCTGCTTTTTAACTTGTTAATATTTCAAACTCATAGTGGGCTACTGTTACAGAAGAAGGAATTTTCTGACACCCTTTGCCTAAAAGACTGACCCTGAGGGCCTAGCTTTAGACTTTCCCTGAAAGCTCTTTGGTGGCTAAAGGATAATTGGCTATGACACACTGCAAATGGCGAAGATGCTGGTGGTTTGGAGAAGGGAATGATGCCACGCGGCCTCTCCTGTAAATAAAGGAGGGGCTAAGCAGCAGTGTTATCAAAGGCTTGCTGATGGCCATGTAAAAGGGTTGCCACTTTGGAAGGAGTGGGGAGAGAAGTTTCTGGCTGTGTCCTGACGATGTTTGGGATTTGCTCACCCTGGGTTCTGAGAGTGACAGTGTCTGTGTGTCACACTCTGTGTCCTCTACAATGGTACAGAAGGTCACTTCTAGTTCTCAGAAGAGCAGCAGTAGCTAGTGGGCCCCAGATGACAATTCTGGACTGGGGGCCACAAGAAAGGAGTGGGGACCAGGCATAAGGCACTGCTGCATAAGTGGGGGTGGGTGGATTCAATCCCCAGAACTCTTGTAAAAGCCAGAGACAATAGAGGTACCTGTAGTCTAAGGAAGCAGAGGCAGGCAGATCCCAGGGGTTCACTGCTGGACAGCTAGGATATCTGAATTACTGACTCCAGGTTTAGTGAGAAACCCTGTCTTAAAAACACATTAACATTAATCCTGCTTGAAGTTTGAGGTGTAAGCTCTTAGCTTTTCTTTCTGCCTTTCCAGGTGTTTGCTGCCATGTATCCTACCTCGATGGTGATGGATTCTTGTCCTTCTGGAACTGGAAGCCCACAATAAGCCATTCCTTCTGTAAGTTGCTTGGTCAGAGCATTTCATCATAGGCATAGAAAAGGTCCTCCACACACTTGTGGAGACATTCTTCTGTGTATCTTGCCTGCCCTTCCATCAAGGGCAATGTCATACACAGAAATCTGATGCTTAGGAAGTTCTCGGCACATAGAACTTACTGTAGATGTATCGAGTGCAATAGTGGGTATGCTCTTGGGAAGACTTCCCCTCCTTACTTTGTGACTTTGTTTCCCTTTAGGTAAAGGGCTAGGCAATGAGAAGGGCCTGGGGATGGAATAGATCCTAACACAGGGAAACAGTGAAATGCAAAATAATCAGTTTTTCAGAGACAAATTCCAAATACTATAACAAAAGCAATCCCTGCTCCTCACAACCAGAGGCACAGATGGAACCAAAGATCTCAGCATATACATGTGTCAGATATTATCCTCATAGCAGAAGCCACATTAGCAAGCTAACATAAAGAATTCAAGGATGGAGTACTAAAAATGAAGCTTGAAACAAGACAGACATTTCCTTTTCTATTTATAACTATCTCAAGTGATTTCTTAAGATCTTTCTGTAGGGGATAAAAATAGAAAATTGAATAATATCTATTACTTAAATGTCTCTCTAGATTGTGACTTTGATGAAGGCAGCCATTCTTGGTTGGACAGCTTTCCAGTGACATAGATCCTATGTATCGCATGTTGGTACACACACTCTTGACTGGCATAGTGCTTGACATTGTAGACCTTCAATAAATTTTCAAATGGAGTGGGTTATCCAGTTATTTGATGATCAATGATATGCTGACAGGAGAGCTACAGTGACTGCTCAGTGGGTAAATCACTTGCCTGGCAAATATGATAACCTGAGTTTTATTCCCAGCACCAACAAAACCAAACCAGATGTTATGGTGTTTGCACATAATAACGGCACTGGGGATGGAGAGAGAGAGATGGATTCCTGGGGTTTGCTGACCAGTCAGACTAACCTACTCAGTAAGCTTCAGACTAATGAATGGGTCTGCCTTAGGCTGATGATTCCTGAAAAACAATCCTTGATTTTTCCTCCACTTATCTCCACACACATGTACATGGATTCAAGTACATCTTCTCCCATGTACTCCTTCACATACATGCATATGCCCACAAACATACATGTACCTACAGAAAGCTGTTTCTATGGAATATACAGAACATTTCTGAGTAGGGGCACCAGAATGTGTTTCTCCTATCTGCTTGCGACATATCTGTAAAACACAATGACACCTAAGACTAAAACAATGAAGAGGAGTGACTCTCCAGGCACTACCCTGGTCAGTATGAGATGGGGGAAGGGCTTGGCTTTCAGAATTTGGCCATGCAGTCAATGAGTGTGTTTCCAATTTGCATATTCTGGTGAGGTGTGGTAGATGAATGATGTGAGAGATGAAAGAACAGTATGCCAAATTCACTCTGAAAATCAGATGGTGCCCCCCAGATGAAACACCAAGCTATAGCTCAGTGAAGGAACGTTTTAGGTAGGCTGTGAAGCGCTCCATGCATTAAATACAGAACACAGTCCAAAACCCACCACGTCATCATGAATGATTGGCTTTTATCTTAAACTTCTTGACAGCAGGGACAATGGCTGTAGCCCCATGATCAGCACAAACCTGGTAGATAGAGGATGCTCCATATATAGCTACTAGATCAATATATGGAAGGGAGGAGAGGCCATTCAGACTGGCAATTGATTTGTGTCATTTTCCTTACCTCATTTGAAATACCTGGCACTTGACCCATACTTCCCACATATGGCTTATCTGCAAGGAGGGGATGGAATTTCAGAAAATGGTGTAGAAGTTAAACTTTCAAGTGAGTGGGTGGCATTTTTAGATAGTTATGGGACAGATGGATGGGAAAGAAGATTAGGGTGAGGAAGGTCAATGATCTCTGTTAGTAGAAGTCTGGGTGATATCAGAAGAGTTATACCAGATGTCCTGTCTCTGTTCCACTGTGACCTGGTTTTTTTTTTTTTTTCTACAATAAGCCCACATGCTGTAGCTAAGGAGTCTGTGACACTCAGTGATATCTACTCCAACTGGTAAAAGGAATGGGACAATCAGGACTATTTTTAAGTGACAGTTGAATTGAAAGTGTTGAAAGCGAGTTAAGAAAGTGAGAGGTGAGGGAACTTTTAATGGCCCTGTCATGGAATGTCCATCAGAATCTTGAGCTTTTGTCCCACCCAGAGAACTCACTGTCTAGGGAAGTGGCCTTCAATCTGGGATATTAAAGACCCAGTTCTTCTTGTACTGACCTTCGCCTGTAATCTAAGATTCCTGCATAGGTTCTTTGTAGTTTGGCTGAGAAGACAACAGGGCTATCTTGGAAGCTAATGGCTGTTATGAGGCTACAGATATTGAGGGACCTGCACACACCCAGTGTCACCTCACAGCCTCTGGACATCCCTGCCTTCATTTATGTTTTACAGTTCCAAAGAGATAGATCCATAATTGTGGGAAAGTCATGGGATCAGGCAGGTACAGTAGCAGAAGCAGGAAGCTGGCTGATCTCATTTTACCTGCCACCCCCCACCCCCTTTTTGATAGGCACTTACGTGTAACCCTGGTTGTTCTCAAACTTGTCTTGTAGACCAGGCTGAACTCATGGAAATCTACTACTTCTGCTTCTGTCTCTCAAATGCTTGAGCTCAAGTTGCGCATCACCTTGGTTGAGCACATTTATAATCGGTAGATGATAGATAGATAGATAGATAGATAGATAGATAGATAGATAGATAGATATTACACATTTGAGAACATAAGAAGTGAGGCAAGGTTATGAACCTTCAAAGCCCACCCCCAGTGGCCACTGACATACAGTAAGGCTTTACCTCCTGAAGGATCCATGATCTATTCAAATAGCATAGCCAACTGGAGACCAAGCATTCAAATGCATAAGCTATGAAATATCTTTGCTGTATTTTTGTTGTTCAAAACACCACAAGGTCCATGCAAGAATCATTTACACTTGCTGTCCATGGTGTTTGTATTTAGAATCAACCCAAATGCATATAATAACTATGTTTGCTACCAAGCCATTTTACTGTTATTATTGAATTTTAAGTGTCTTCACCCTCAAGTTCTAAATCCATTGTAAATAACAAATAAATCTGAATTTTTTATTAATGTCTGAGACTTTGGCCACACACTTCTTCCTTTTCCCACCTGCATCTCCATGAACTGAGCAGATAGGTGTTGCATCCAATCCAGTCCTAAAAGCCAGAATTCCAAGACTCTCTCTTTGTAGCAGGCTGCTGTATAGGTAGCAGCATACTCTTTTCCTAGGCCCATTTTTCTATCTGAGCAGGAATTTTTAGAATTCACAATGAGCTTGTACCCAAAACTATAGCTAACAGAATAATGAGTTCTGGACAATTTAAATAGTTTTTGTTTCAATGGTTTCTGTTTGGTCAGGATTATCTTTGCAGTCATTCAAACTTGAATTCTTGGGTTTCTTTTCTTACTCACCTTAGTAACTTCATTCACTATCAAGTTCTTATTATTTCAAAATCTGCACTATTGCTTGGATATATCCCTTCACTCTGCCCATCACTTCTATCAGAATTCATTGCTTCAGTTCAGCCCTTTAATGTCCTTTTCAAATTCCTGACTATCCATAAGAGAAAGAGGTGTGTAGACATTTTTGAGGGGTTCAGAGGAAGAAATATGTAAAGGCACATGGGCATTCTAAAGGCAAAATAGTCTTGGGACAGAGACTGAACACCTTGGAAGACAGAGTGTGGACAACTTCTTCCATCCTGTGAGAGGCAGAGTTTGGGCTTCATCTAACAGATGACTGGGAACTTCTGGAAGTTCATGGTGCAATGTCCAGGATAGGAAGCAGATATAAGCTTGTGGAATTTAGGAATGACAGCATAAGTCTAGATCAAGGGATATAGTTTAAGCTCATTTGACCCTTTTAAAACACTGCTTTCTCTCTTTTTTTAATATTTAATTATTACTTCAGATTACATCTCCAATACACTATCCTCTTTCCACCCCTCCCAGTCCTGCTCTCCCACCCTCTACCCCCTATCCCTTCCATCACACTCCTCTGGAATGGAATGTCCCTGCATAACAGTCCCCCACCCCAGTTCAGCGTCACATGAGGGCTAAGAGCCTCCTCATACACTGGGAGCCTACAAGGCAGCACCACTAGGGCAAAGTGTCTCATTGACAGGAAAAAAAGTCTATGTTCCTGTTCCCTTTGGTGCACTGGTTGTAGTATAGTTATCCTGTACTGTATGGCTAAAATCTGATTATAAGTGAATTGATGCCATGCATATCCTTCTGAGTCTGGATTAGCTCACTCAGGATGAGCTTCTCTAGTGCCATCCATTTGGCTGCAAATTGATGATTTCGTTGTCTCTAATGGCTGAGAAATATTCCATTGTGTAGATGTACCACAGTTTTTAATCCATTCCTTGGTTGAGGGACATCTGGGTTGTTTCCAGTTTCTAACTATTACAAATAAGGCTGCTATGAACATATGAGGAAACTTCATTGTGATTTGGTGAGGAATCATTTAGATGTATACCCAGAAGTGGTATGGGTGGGTCTTGAAGTAGAGCTATTTCAAGTTTTTTAAGATATCGTCAGACTGATTTCTATCATGGTTGTACAAGCTTTCACTCCCTCCAGCAATGGAGGAGAGTTCCCCTGAACTCATCGGCACAGGTGACAACTTCCTGAACAGAACACCAACAGGTCAGGATCTAAAACATACAATCAATACATGGGGGACCTCATAAAACTGAAAAACTTCTGTAAGGCAAAAGACACTGTCATTTGAACAAAATGGCAACATACAGATTGGGAAAAAAATCTTCACCAACCCCACATCTGACAGAGGGCTAATATCCAAAATTTACAAAGAACTCAAGAAATTAAATGCCAAGAAACCAAATAATCCAATCAAAAAATGATGGGAAACAGAGCTAAACAGAGAATTCACAAAGGAAGAATCCCTAATGGCTGAGAGACCCTTGAAGAAATCCTCAGCATCCTTAACCATCAGAGAAATGCAACTCAAGATAACTCAGAGATTCCATCTCACACCTGTCAGAATGGCTAAGATCAAAAGCTCAAATGACAGCACATGCTGGCGAGGGTGTGAAGAAAACACGGCTCTCTCAACTCAAGCTCCAGCCATGTAGCCTCCTCCAATATCTTACAATTTTTTTGTCAGCATCTAACCAGTGCCTTGTCCAGCCTTCTCATAGAGGTGACATTTGGATGTATAGAGGGATCTGTTAAAGTTGAAATATCCTTTAAGTCAGCAATGCTGTCCAATAAATGTTTGTATCTCATAAAGTCTATGCATTGTATAGAGCACTGGCTCCCAATGGAATGACATTTGGAGAAAGATTCAGTCCTTTGTGTCATTTCTCTCAGGCAACTTCCTGTTTACAGGTAAATAGAACAAACCTTCCCACAGTTCCTACTATATGACCACATAGAATTAAGCATAAGAAACAATTAATTGTATCAGAGGTTTCCATTTCTGAATATTTACATATGTATGTATGTATGTATACATACATACATACATACATACATATATATATTCAGAATAAAATAAAGGCTGTCTTCAGGATTGGCAAATATATTTCAGAAGTAAAAGAATGAATAATTATAATTGTGGGGGTGGCATGGATCCTAAGAAGAAGCATCTGAGTATAACAAATAAGCTGTGTAAGGTGTGTGTTTGTGTGTGTGTATGTGTGTGTGTTCACACGCACCTGTGTGTGTGTTTATTCTCTGTGAAAGTACATGTATGCATAGGCACATGCACACATGTGTGACCATTTATGTGGAAACAAGAGAAGAGCTTCAAGTGCTGTTCCTTAGGTCCTGTCAACCTTTTTATTTTTAATGTGGGTTTTGGGGAATCAAACTCAGAGCAATCACTTTATAGGCTAAGCTATCTCTTTAATCACTATTTTTTATTTTTAGTCAGAGGTCTCACTATGAGGCCAATCAGGTGTCCTCAAACTCCCAAACAAGAATGCTGTGATTGCAGGAGAGTATCACCACACCTGGCTAGCCCATTGAGATGGCATCAGGCAGACCACTGGCAGGAATGGAAATTTTATGCAGTGATTGTTGTGTGGTTAAATTTTCATTTTGAATCAAATCTTCAGTGTGAATTGAAATTGAGAAAAACACCACTCAACCCTGTCAATTCAGTGGAAAAAGGAGAAAAAAAAAAACAAACAAAAAGCCCAACAAAAACAAACAAGCAAGCAAACCACAGCTGAACCAATAGTTTTGCAAGAAGCCAGAACACGCAGAAGACTTTCCTCATTGGGTCAGGTTGCTAGAGAAGTTATGCATTCTCACACACTGTGTTCCTCAGAGTGCCTATTGTGTGGAGGATTTGGAAACTTCCCTTTTCAGAAATCAAACAAAACAGGTTTTTGCTTGTTTGTGTGAGCAGACTAAGTATTAGAAAGAAGCAACACAATGTAGAGAAATTGCCATTCATTGGGATCTGGCAGTTCATTTGTACCTGCTTTCAGTGGAAAGGTTAGGAAAGTGTCATATCGTTTTTTGTCAGCAGGGACCACATTATAGGGTCTTGGTCACCCCTGTTTACTGGAGCAACCACTGAAAAGCTGCATCCTAGGCTTCCAGGTCTGTTCCAACTCAGCAAAGTGTTCAACACAAACTCAGATGTAGTGATACTTTATGTGTCCAATCTGCTTAAATTTGCCATGGGAAAACCAGTAGTTGGAGAAGCTGGGAAGGTCTGTAATGGTTAAGTGCTACCAAGAACTTATGTTTCCTTTGGAAAAACAAAGATGGTTGACTTGGCAATTGACAATCAGATGTGATGGGGTGTTTTGTGTATGCGTGTGTAGTTATTATATCTGGGGTTATTAGAAGGAAGATATCAAAGTCTAGCCCTGAGACTGCTGTTTCTAGTGTAGATAAGAATTTAAAAAATATATACGCTTCTCAAAATAATTACTTAGTCAATGGGGCAATAATCACTCTATTGTAATACCTTTTGTCTCCTACCTCAAGCATCTTTCAAATTCTGAATAAAGGTACTTTATTACAGTTCACTGCTATGGGAAAAGGTATTTTCATTTCTGTCAACCCTATGGTCTTTGACAAAGAGAAATTATAAACATGTGAAACCTGGGGGGGCTGAGGGAAACATGGAGTGACTGTGATGGGACTTCCTGTTCACTGGGGGTGCTTCCACAAGGGAAAGCTAATTTGAGTTAATTAGAATCTGTAATGGGGATGAAGATGCTGAAAATAGTTCAGTCCTTTCCTTTAGTGTTCCTACAAGGTCTAGAAGGAGGAGACCTGATGAGATCTAGTGGATGAAGTCTGGTAGCCACGACCATCAAACTGTATCCAGAACTTAGTCACAGAGAACAACAAATGCTTGGGTCTAGGCCTCACCAAGGGTTTCTGTGAGGGATGTCTACACCCAGCTGCCTTGCCCCTAACTTGCACTCCCTGCACACCTATACCCTACCAATAATTTAAGTCCTTATGAATAGTTATTGAACACAGTATAATGTGTATGATAGGCAAGCATTCTTCTACCAAGCTATATCTTCAGTCACATATATGTATAACATAAATTACTTTCATATAAAGTATTGACACAGCATCTCACTGAGTTGTTCACACTGGCCTTGAACTCTGTAGCATTCCCAGCTGACCTTGAGTTGGTGATCTTCGGACCTTAGCATTAATCTCTTGTGTTACTGAGATTACATAAATGAATTATATAAGTGAATAACAATGGATGGAGTTATTTTTTATTTTATCTCTTATGAAATTATCAATTGCTATAGTGGATAGGGACTTTTTAAAAAATAATTTATTTTTTATTTCTTCAAGTTACATCTCAATCACAATCCCCTCCCTACTCCCCCCTCCAGTCCCACCATTCCACCCTCCTCCCCCTCAACCCCCCATCCTCTTCCCTTTTTTTTTTTTAGTTTAAAGTATTTCTTTTTCCCCCAACTGCTCTCCCTTTCAGTCCAACAAAGGGTTCTTTCTCTTATAAACTATAAATACAACAGAAATAAATAGGCCACAATTATGAGAGTTATATGGCTTAGCATACATTCCCAATGTCCAGTCCATATGTATTTGGCACCTGACTTTAACATTCTACTATCTAACCATCTCCATGAGTTTAAAGTTCTCTATCTAACTCAGCTTTCATACTGTTTGCATCACAATTTTAAAAATATCTTCTTAGATCCAGAAAACCCTCTTGATTCCTAAACAACTCAAAATTTAACTATGAGACTCTAGCTATCTATTCTTCAACCACCTCAGAGACCTGAGAGGAATAAATATATCTGATTATATAGGAAGTGCAGGGCCTGCAGCTTCCAAAACTAATAAATGACATACCAGTGGCTGCCTGGACAGTTCCCATTTTAAAGGGACTTTTTTTTTTAACTCAGCCAGTAGCCTGCTGTACAATCATTTAAAAGTTTTTATAGGGGATCCAAGATGGCGGCTGGCGCGGATGTATTTTGATTTCGGGGTCAACAATCACAAGGTGGCAGGTGTTCCAGGATGCTGTAAAAAGGGCACGACCCCTTCTAAATCTCACCCAGCTACACAGGGACCATGGAAGATGCCTGGGCAGGACGCCCCTTCCAAATCTCGGACACGCTAGGAAGCCTCTGGACCCGGGAATCGGGATAACCCATCCCCCCAAAAGGAGAAATCCCTGGTAAGTTCCAACCTAATACCCAGCCGGCAGATTCAGAAATCACACAGAGATAATCCCCACCCTGCTGGGCACTCCCAGGTCTCACACAGACGATCCAATTATCTAGTGAAAGGTTGCGACCCTGGGAAGTGAGCAGGAGATCCCCTGCAAAGTGCCTTCAGACAGCAGATGGCAGTCTGTGATGTCACTGGCCAGTTTCCAAGACGCGGGAGCAGCAAGGCTACTGCAGCTGAACTGCAGACTTACCCGCTACAGGAACTAACCCCGGGAAAACTGCGAGATATTTGAAACGGTCTTATATCGGTCTTATGTACTAGTACAGGCCCTTCCGGCGGGGAATCAGAGCTTACTTGTAAACAGCTCCACCACCTGAATTAATTAGGTCCCCACCTGGGAGGCAGGACTGAATGACTCACCTTATTGGGGTGAAGTAAGGCAACTCAAATCCTACACCACAGTGCCCCCTTTGGACCCAAGTCCAGAAGACAGCAAATTCCACATGGTCAGAGGCCCCAAACAAACAACAACAAAAAAACAAAAACAAAAACAAAAAAACAAAAGGAAATGTCTCCAACAAAAGAAAGCAACACTATTCCGTCCAGCCCGAACCACCTCACCACAACTGAAACACATGAAAACGATGACAATTCTACGGTATGGAAAGTGATAAAGTCTCTTCAAGAAGAACTTAAAACTATGAAGGAATTCAAAGAAGCCACAATCTTACAAGTCAAAACAATGAATAACATCATTAAAGAGCTCCAAGCCAAGGTGACCCAGCTTGAACAGGAAAAGGATAAAGCAATGAAAGATCTCCAGACAAAAACAAGCAAACTGGAGAAGGAAATGTACAAAATGAACACTACCATTCAAGACATGAAAATAGAAATGGAAACAATAAAGAAAACACAGTCAGAGTTAGAAGAGGAAATGGAGAATCAAGAGAAGAGAACAGGAACTACGGATGTGAGTATGAAAAATAGAATTCAAGAGATGGAAGACAGGATCTCAGGCATGGAAGATTCGATGGAAGAAATCAGTACAACATCCAAAGAAAATGAGAAAGCTAAAAAATCTCTCACCCACAACATCCAAAAAATCAAGGACTCAATGAAAAGATGGAACCTATAGGCATAGAGGAAAGAGAAGACTCCTGACTCCATGGTCCAGGAAATATCTTCAACAAAATCATAGAAGAAAACTTCCCAAACCTAAAGAAAGAGACGCCAATAAAAATCCAAGAGGCTTACAGAACACCAAACATTTAGATCTGAAAAGAAACTCCTCTCGCCACATAATAATAGAAACTCCAAATGTAGAGAACAAAAAAAGGATATTAAAAGCTGTAAGAGAAAAAGGCCAAGTCACATACAATGGCAGACCCATCAGAATCACACCTGACTTCTCCTCAGAAACTTTAAAAGCTAGAAGGGCCTGGACAGATGTCCTACAAGCCCTGAGAGAACATAGGTGCCCAGCCAGACTACTATATCCAGCAAAACTCTTTATCAACATAGAAGGAGAAAACAAGATATTCCATGACAAAATCAAATTCAAACAATATCTCCTCACAAACCCAGCCCTACAGAAGATCCTAGAAGGAAAATTCCAACCCAGAGAAGATAACTACACCCAAGAAAACAGAGGAAATAGAAACCTCCACAGCAACTAACCAAAAGAGAAACACAAGACAGCCAGCTAAACCAAAATAATGGGAAATAACAACCCTAGGTCACTAATATCCATCAACATCAACGGACTCAACTCACCAATAAAAAGACACAGACTTACAGACTGGATCTGTAAACAAGACCCATCTTTTTGCTGTATACAAGAAACACACCTCACTATTGAAGATAAACACTACCTCAGAGTAAAGGGCTGGGAAAAGGTTTTCCAAGCAAATGGTCCCAGGAAACAAGCTGGAGTAGCCACCCTAATATCAAACAAAATAGACTTCCAATTGAAGTTAATAAAAAAAGAAGGGAAAGGCATTACATACTCATTAAAGGAAATATCCACCAAGAGGTCATCTCAATATTGAACATCTATGCCCCAAATACAAAGGCACCTACATTTATAAAAGAAACACTTCTAAAACTTAAATCACACATCGATCCAAACATTTTAATAGTGGGATACTTCAACACCCCACTTACAACTATGGACAGATCATCAAGACAGAAGCCAAACAGAGAAATAATGAGTCTAACAGAGATCATGAACCAAATGGACCTAACAGATATCTACAGAACGTTTCACCCAAACACAAAAGAATACACCCTCTTCTCAGCACCTCACGGAACCTTCTCCAAAATCGACCATATAGTTGGACACAAAGATAGCCTCAACAGGTACAAGAAAATTGAAATAACCCCTTGTATCTTATCAGACCACCATGGAATAAAGCTGGATTTCAATAGCAAAAGAATCAACAGAAAGTCTACACTCACATGGAAATTGAACAACTCTTTACTAGAGGACCACTGGGTCAGGGAAGAAATAAAGAAGGAAATCAAAGACTTCTTAAAATCCAACGACAATGAAGACACAACATACCCAAACCCATGGGACACAATGAAAGCTGTGCTACGAGGAAAGTTCATAGCACTAAGTGCCTTCAAAAAGAAAATTGTGACAGCTCATATTAGTGAATTAACAGCTAAACTGGGTGAATTGGAAAAAAAAGAAGCAAACACTCCCAAGAGGAGCAGAAGGCAGGAGATCATCAAACTTAGGGCTGAAATCAACAACTTAGAAACAAAAAGAACTATACAAAGAATCAATGAAACCAAGAGTTGCTTCTTTGAGAAAATCAACAAAATAGACAGACCCTTAGCCAAATTAACTAAAAGATGGAGGGAGGAAACACAAATCAACAAAATCAGAAATGAAAAGGGAGAAATAACAACAGACATTGAGGAAATCCAAAGAAAATTTGGATCCTACTTTAAAAATCTATACTCCACCAAATTTGAAACTTAAGTGAAATGGACAATTTTCTTGATAGATTCCACCTACCAAAGCTAAATCAAGATCAGATAAACAGATTAAACTGCCCTATAACCCCTAAGGAAATAGAAACAGTCATTAAAAATCTCCCAACCAAAAAAAGCCCAGGGCCAGATGGCTTTAGCACGGAATTCTACCAGACCTTCAAAGAGGAGCTAACACTAATACTTTTCAAACTCTTTCACAAAATAGAATCTGAAAGAACATCGCCAAACTCATTCTATAAGGCCACAGTCACCATGATTCCTAAACCACACAAAGACCCAACAAAGAAAGAGAACTTCAGACCAATCTCCCTCATGAACATAGATGCAAAAATACTTAATAAAATACTAGCAAACCGAATTCAAGAACACATCAAAATTATCATACACCATGATCATGTAGGCTTCATCCCAGGGATGCAGGGATGGTTCAACATACGAAAGTCTATCAACATCATTCACCATATAAACAAGATGAAAGAAAAAAACCACATGATAATCTCGCTACATGCAGAAAAAGCATTTGACAAAATCCAACACCCCTTCATGCTAAAAGTTCTGGAGAGAACGGGCATACAAGGGCCATACCTAGAAATAATAAAAGCAATATACAGCAGGCCAGTGGCCAACATCAAAATAAATGGAGAGAAAATTGAAGCATTTCCTCTAAACTCAGGGACAAGACAAGGATGTCCACTTTCACCATATCTCTTCAATAGAGTACTTGAAGTTCTTGCTAGAGCAATAAGACAACTAAAGGAGATCAAGGGGATAAACATCGAAAACGAAGAAGTCAAATTATCCCTATTTGCAGATGATATGATAGTATACATAAGCGACCCCAAAAATTCCACCAGAGAACTCTTACAGCTGATAAACACCTTCAGCAAAGTGGCTGGATATAAAATTAATTCAATAAAATCAGAAGCCCTTCTTTATACAACAAGCAAATGGGCTGAGGAAGAAATAAGGGAAACAACCCCCGTCACAATAGCCGCAAACAACATAAAATACCTGGGGGTAACTCTAACCAAGCAAATAAAGGACCTGTACAACAAGAACTTCAAGCCCTTGAAGAAAGAAATGGAAGAGGCCTTTAGAAGATGGAAAGATCTTCCATGCTCATGGATAGGTAGGATCAACATTATAAAAATGGCCATCCTACCAAAAGCAATATATAGATTCAATGCAATTCCTATCAAAATACCAACACAATTTTTTATAGACTTGGAAAGAGCTAGCCTCAATTTCATATGGAACAACAAAAAGCCCAGAATAGCTAAATCAATCCTGTACAATAAAAAAACATCTGCAGGTATTACCATCCCAGATTTCAAGCTGTACTACAGAGCAATAGTTGTAAAAACAGCATGGTATTGGTATAGAAACAGACCAGTAGATCAATGGAATCGAATTGAAGATCCAGAAATAGACCCACACACTTATGGCCACATGATTTTTGACAAAGAAGCCAAAACGGCACAATGGAAGAAGGACAGCATCTTCAACAAATGGTGCTGGTCCAACTGGATGTCCATTTGTAAAAGAATGAAGTTAGAATAATACTTATCACCTTGTACAAAACTTAAGTCCAAGTGGATCAAAGACCTTAACATAAGGCCGGTCACACTAAATCTACTAGAAGATAAAGTGGGAGAAACCCTCGAACTAATTGGCACAGGCGACAACTTCCTGAACAGAACACCAACAGCTCAGGACTTGAAATCAACAATCAATAAATGGGACCTCATGAAACTGAAAAGCTTCTGCAAGGCAAAGGGCACTGTCATTCGAACAAAACGGCAGCCTACAGACTGGGAGAAAATCTTCACCAACCCCACATCTGACAGAGGGCTAATATCCAAAATCTACAAAGAACTTAAGAAATTAAATGCCAAGAAACCAAATAATCCAATCAAAAAATGGGGGACAGAGCTAAATAGAGAATTCACAAAGGAGGAATCCCTAATGGCTGAGAGACACTTGAAGAAATGCTCAACATCCTTAATCATCAGAGAAATGCAACTCAAGACGACTCTGAGATTCCATCTCACACCTGTCAGAATGGCTAAGATCAAAAACTCAAATGACAGCACATGCTGGCGAGGGTGTGGAGAAAGGGGTACCCTACTCCATTGCTAGTGGGAATGCAGGCTTGTGCAATCACTATGGAGGTCAGTCTGGCGATATCTTAAAAAATGTGGAATAGCTCAGCCTCAGGACCCAGCCATACCACTTCTGGGTATATACCCAAATGCCTCTTCACGGAATCATAAGGAAGTTTCCTCATCTATATTTATAGCAACCTTATTTAATAGCTAGAAACTGGAAACAACCCTGATGTCCCTCAACCGAAAAATGGGTCAAAAAACTGTGGTACATCTACACAATGGAATATTATTCAGCTATCAGGAACAATGAAATTATGCAATTTGCAGCCAAATGGATGGAACTAGAAAAGCTCATCCTGAGTGAACTAACCCAGACTCAGAAGGACACATATGGCATCTATTCACATAGGATTTTAGCTATATAGTAGAAGGTATCGATACTAAAACTAACACACCAAAGGGAACTTTGACATAGACTTCTTATTTTTAATCTTTATTCTTTATATATTTTTTATATATTAGTTATATTTTTTCTACTTTTTTAGTCTTTTTTATCTATTGTATGCTTATTGGTTTGTTTGTTTAGTAGTTCTCTCTCCCGGGCAACGAGACACTTTTCACTGATTGTACTGCTTTGTAGATCCCCAATGAATGAAGAGGTTCTTGGCCCTCATAGGACCTCTCAATTGAGATGAGGGACTGTTATATAAGGACACCCCACCCCAGAGAAATGGAATGGAAGGGTAAGGAGGTAAAGAAAAAAAATGAAATATGATGTTTCGGCCTTTTACTACTAATTGTCATAAACTGTTTAGGATAATTAAGAAATGCAAACTAATGGTTATGCAAGCCTGTCATTCAGTTAGGTACTATGACAGCCTATTATTGGTGTAGTTGAGGGTCTGCCTTTCAAGGTGAGTGGATATTTAAAAGGAACTTTGTCAAAAGCAAATCTGAGATTTGTTTTAGGGAAGAACAAACACGGAGATCACATTTGTGTTTGTGTGTGTTTTCTCTCTATTCCAAGTCATTCAGGATTCCTCTTGGAAAACAATTGATTTATGCAAATGTGAAATCACCTCAGATCCTGAAATCATTAAGTCCCATATTTTGTGTTATGGTTTCAATTCTAAATGCTGTTAGTTACACAGTGGCATGGGACAGACTCTCTGGTACCTGGCCTAGAACATAACTTCTGGCCTCCAGCCCAAGCTTGTGTCACATTCAAAAGCATCCTGCCTGGGACCCAGAGTTTGTTGAGTTTGGTCTCCTTTTTGAAGACATGCCTCTCCTTCCTGTTCTCTCTGCACCTTTGTATAGACATTATGTGATGGTTAATTTTGATTATGTATTTTATTACAGTAACAAATACCTGGGTCATTAGTGAAACACATCTTTGGATGTGTCTGAGGAGAGAAGATCTAACCTAGATGCGGATAATCCCATCTCACAGGGTAGAGTCATAAACTGAATTAAAAAGAAAAAAGACAAAGCTAACTGAGCATTAGTATTTCCCTTTCTCTGCTTCCTGGTTGGTGTCATGGGCCATGAAGTAAATTCTTTATGCCATCATGCCTTCTCAATAAGATGGGCTACATTAATATGAATTATGTACACAGGTAAATTTTTCCTCTCCTAAGGTGCTTCTGGTAGGTGTTTGAACACAGAAAATAAACCGTAACTAATATGAATTGCTTCTTAGGCGATACTCCTGACAGACACCCCTCTGCTTGACATGTATTCCTCCAATCTGATTGTTTCCTGACTTCCCTTCTTTCCCCATTTTTATCCTTTAATTTCTTGAACACAATCACCAGTCTTTCCATACAGTCTCTCCATATTAGATGCTTCTGGGTAAATCCAGACTCTATTTAACAGCTCTGTGGATATCCTGTGGTCAGGACAATTCAGAGAGAGAGAGAGAGATGACAGTCTATTTCATATGGCTACAAAGAACCAGCCATACATTTACATTTATTAACAATTCAATTTTCTCCTGGTAAAGTCTCTATCATGCTTTGCAAGATATTTGTGATATTTCCTGTAGGTGATAGAGGCAGGTTTCACAGCACAGCTGATTTATTGTTTTTGAAGTACAGACAATAGACCTAGGGTATGTTGAGCAAGTGGCTCATCCCTGACCATGGTCCCCAGCTAGTAACTTTTATATTAAAGGCAAAAGCCACAACTAGAAAAGCACAGAGGACAGTGACCCACAGTCTCAGGTTCTAATTCTCAGGCCATAGTTCTTTTTTTTCTCTGCAATTGGAGCTCATTTACCTAGAAGGCACTAAAGGCCATTGTCTCCTACAATCAGAACTTTTCCCCAGGCCATTCCTATAGCAGGGCCGCACCACTTCCCCCCCCCCCACCAAGAGGATCCTGCCTCCTTGTGGTGCCCTACATATGTGTTGAAATAGTGAGGATTTATTCTGAGGGAAAAAAAAAAAGATGCATCGGGTGCTCTTGACATTTTAGAATATGTGCTGGGAAGGCTTTGACATCTGTGACCTCAATAATGGAAGTTTTCACCATGCTGTGAAGGGTGGAGGCCAGCAGGCAGCTCCTGTCAGCGAGTCAGGATTGATAAATTCGTTATCTGGTGCTCTGTCAAAATGCTCGTGTTAGCTGGGCGTGATCTCTCTCACACACGGAACACGGCTAAGCCATCTGCTCACTTTGGAAATGTGTACTCTTGAGCCCATCTTCTATGCCCAACTCAGGGCTGTGACTCACCCTAACATAAGGTGATTCATGGGTACAGAGGTGCCAGGCTACAGCCCTCAGGGGCACAGAGTCACTGGAGTCTAGCTGTGGTGCTGAGTTCTGACAAATCACCCTCACTGTACCCACCATCCACTCAGGGATCAATGGAGCCCTGGTTGAGTGCTAATGTTTTTATAATGTGCCTTCCTTTCACAGACTGGGATCAGAAAGCAGGCTGCTACGTGCTCTTTGTTTCTCTCCAAACAAGGGTCTTTGAAAAACTACCACTTTCATCATAGTGGGACTGGTGGCTTTGCTTGGCGGAGCCCACAGGCCTGAGGTGTGGGTGTTCTATCAAGCCATTCAGACTGGCTGTCAGCCACAGGGCTCTTATGCACCACTCAGGTGGGGGAGGGGGAGGTGAGGCTCTTGATTAATGTGAAAGTTCTTCAAGTGCTCTGTCTTTATGTCTAAGAAGCATCGAGGCATTGCAGGGGAAGATGAGGTGGATTCCAGGCTGTAATTAGCAGAGTCAGCTCTGGCCAGTGCCACAGGCTAGCAGACTGAAACACCTGGAGGGGCCAAGAGTGCCAGAAACAACAGACATGATTCTCTATACCCTTTCTGCTTCTCCCTTCTGGGTAATGTAGAATTCCCAATCTTTGACCCTCAACTTTTCCCTCAGTAAAAAGGATTGTGTTTTGTATGCCAGGTGATGAAAAGCATTATGACATTGCTTTTCCTGAAGCTTGACTCCTAATGCAGCTTTCAGACATCTGAAGAGCAGAGTACTTAGAATATGATAGAAATTATCTATCAAGTCCAGAGCATAAGCTTTCTGCGAGGTGACATGATTTTTTGTTATGTTTATTTATTACTTCAAGTTACATCTCCATCACAGTCTCCTCCCTCCACCTCTCCTGGTCCCATCCTCCCACCTTCTCCCCCATCTCCAATCTATCCTACTCCTCCAGTGTGGGGTCCCCCCACATATCAGTGCCCCTCAGTTCAGTAGTCATATGAAGGCTAAGAGCTTCCTCTTACACAGGGGGCCTACATGGCAGCTCTACTAGGGCAAAGTGTCCCACTGACAGGTAACAAAGTCCATGTTTCTGTTCCTTTCAGTCTGTTAGTTGTAGGGTGGTTATCCTGTACTGTATGGCTAAAATCCAGCTATAAGTGAATACATGCCATGTGCATCTTTCTGGGTCTGAATTAGCTCACTCAGGATAAGCTTTTCTAGTTCCATCCATTTGGCAGCAAATTGCATTATTTCCTTGTTTCTAATGGCTGAGTAGTATTCCATTGTGTAAATGTACCACAGTTTTAAAAAATATATATTCATGGGTTGAGAGACATCTGGGTTGATTCTATTTTTCAGTTATTACAAATAAAGCTGCTGTGAACATTGTTGAGGAGGTGTTCTTGTGGTTTGGTGAGGAATTGTTTGGATGTATACCCAGAAGTGATATGGCTCGGTCCTGAGGCAGAGCTATTCCAAGTTTTCTAAAATATCGCCAGACTGATTTCTATAGTGATTGTACAAGTTTGCACTCCCACAAGCAATGGAGGAATTCCCGTTTCTCCACAACCTCGCCAGCATGTGCTGTCATTTGAGCTTTTGATCTTAGCCATTCTGACAGGTGTGAGATGGAATCTCAGAGTTGTCTTGAGTTGCATTTCTCTGATGATTAAAAATGTTGAACATTTCTTCAAGTATCTCTTAGCCTTTAGAGATTCCTCTTTTGTAACTTCTCAGTTTAGCTCTGTTCCCCATTTTTGATTGGATTATTTGGTTTCTTGGTGTTTAGTTTCTTGAACTCTTTATAAATTTTGGATATTAGCTCTCTATCAGATGTGGGGTTGGTAAAGATCTTTTCCTAATCTGTAGGTTGTCATTTTGTTCTAATAACAGTGTCCTTTGCCTTGCAGAAGCTTTTCAGTTTCATGAGGTCCCATTTATTGATTGTTGGTCTTAGAGACTAACCTATTGGTATAGGTGGCATGATTTTATTATATCTGTACAATTTATGGAGTGACCTTTTTTTTTTCTGAGCTTCAGATGATAAACCTCCATCAGCCCTTCTGGGAATGATGATGAATGCACTGTAGAAAAGCATGACAATGTGGCTGGTGAGGCAGCCCCACTGGTCAAGTAGTTGTTGCACAAATCTGAGGATATGAGCCCATGCATGCCCAGAACCCACATACAAGGCCTGACATTGTAAACCCAGTTCTGGGGAGGCAGAGGCAGGCAGATGCATGGAGTTCATTAACCAACCACATAAGCCTAGTTGTGAGCTGCAGGCCAATGGGAGACCCGGTCTCAAACAGCAAGATGGATGGAGCCTAGAAAACGATGGTCAAGGTTGACCTCAGGCTTCCTCACTTACATACATGCATCTATATATGAATACACCCACACACACAGTTGAGAATCAAGGACCTGAAACCTTCTATAAACCCTAGGAACTTCTGTATCCGGGCATTAGTGTTCTCGATGGATACCCACCCAGAAACACTCTCTGCACCAGGAAGGTCCCATATTAACTTACTGCTCATGGAATCGCTGCACACCTCAGTCACTGCAAAGCCTTGGATGACTAATTAAAGATGGTGGCTCATATTATCTGCCAAGGGCTAAGGTCAGTATTGTCTGCTTCCTTGGACATCCACACGGTCACAAGCATGTTGTCCTAGCATGGTATTAGGTAGCTGCTGGTGGCCTATAAGCCAATGGTTATAGCTCTATGGAAGTGAAACTTTTTGTTTCATGTTTGATCACAGGTTGGATATAATGGCATTTCTCTGATGCTCTCTGGAAGACTGTGTTAAACTGTACACAGGCCCATAGTCTATTTTTCCTCGTGGTCATTTTGAATGTAAGAAAACCCAAGGTCTTCATTTTTTCCCCATGTAGTAGCACATCTCAGCTTTGAGATCACTTTCTGGCTCTGTGAGACCTGTGTATGTCTGTTTGAGGAGACAAAATTCTGGTACCTTACAAAGCAAAGTTTAGTATTATCAAATATAAAAGGTCACTTAGAATATTTCAAAGAATTTATTGTCTGTGTCTTAGGGACAAGAAACTCTATGTCCATATGTGAGTGATAAGAGAGAGTAGAATGAAATGACCCTTTTTATTTGTTTCTTTCCAAGACTATAGGGAAATATTTATGTTTGTATTCATGACATCCTAAGCAATGTGAGACATTCTGATGGTTGGTCTAACTACAGCCATTACTTCTGGGGGGGAAGATTGAGGTACCTGAATTTCTTGGCCTGAGATGGGGTTTCAAAGAGTTTGGTTCCACTCACAGTTGCCTTGTGAATTTCAAGGGTGAATTGCTCCTGGTGGAAGAGATGAAACATTCATGTTGAACAGGAAATGAAGAGTTCCAGGTCAATCTCCTTCATCATCTGAGGTCATGCTAAGGGTTCAGCATGGAACAGAGGGAATTACTAAGAGTCAATGTAAGGGTCTTTAACCACGAGGAAGGCTTGGCTCTCCTTTGGCTCCGGTTTCTTTCTCAGCCTTCTGCTGGCACACAGGAGTCAAGATGGATAGGCTCTGTCTCCCCAGTTGACTCTGTGTGAACCTGACATCAGGCTGTCATTGAATATCACTCTAAGAGACAGGCCTGTGCTCTGTTGCACTCCCTTGTATTTGGGGTTGGGGTAGCACTGCACATTTAGGATTACCAGCCTCCTGAAACAGCTGAGGAGTGAACTTTCTTTTCCCAGTATGATTCCCATAAAGGGACTCAGAGTGCCCTGAGGGAAGCAGCATTTTGTTTCTCACAACACTGTCTCGTACTGTCTCTGATACCCTGGTTTGTCTCTGCAGCTTTGTTTAGAGAGTGACTTCTGAGATATCCTTGTCAGTCAGGGCACTCAATGTTTTTTCTACTGTCAACTCTCCTTCTCTGCAGTGACAAGAATTGCAGCTTCACTTACAAAGTCTCTCTCTTTATCTCTCTGCATCTGTGTCTCTGTCTCTCTCTGCCTTTTAGTCTGTCTCTGTCTGTCTGTCTCTGTCTCTCTGTCTCTGTCTGTCTGTCTGTCTGTCTGTCTCTCTCTCTCTCTCTCTCTCTGTGTGTGTGTGTGTGTATATATATATATATATATATATATATATATATATATATATATA
>CAJQZJ010008952.1:1793785-1812594 GCA_907164525.1 Lophiomys imhausi
TCTATGTTGATAGAGAGTTTTGCTGGGTATAGTAGTCTGGCTGGGCAACTATGATCTCTCAGGACTTGTAGGATATCTGTCCAGGCCCTTCTAGCTTTTAAAGTTTCTGAGGAGAAGTCAGGTGTAATAATTCTGATGGGTCTGCCATTGTATGTGACTTGACCTTTTTCTCTTACAGCTTTTAATATTCTTTCTTTGTTCTGTACATTTTGTGTTTCAGTTATTATGTGGTGAGAGGAGTTTCTTTTCTGATCTAATCTATTCGGTGTTCTGTAAGCCTCTAAAATTTTTATTGGCATCTCTTTTTTCAGGTTTGGGAAGTTTTCTTCTATCATTTTGTTGAAGATATTTCCTGGACCTTGGAGTCGGGAGTCGTCTCTTTCCTCTATGCCTATGATTCTTAGGTTCCGTCTTTTCATTGAGTCCTTGATTTCTTGGATGTTGTGGGTGAGAGATTTTTTTAGCCTTCTCATTTTCTTTGGATGTTATACTGATTTCTTCCATCGAATCTTCCATGCCTGAGATCCTGTCTTCCATCTCTTGCATCCTAGTGTTGATACTCACATCCGTAGTTCCTGTTCTCTTCCCTTGGTTCTCCACTTCCTCTTTTAACTCTGATAGTGTTTTCTTTATTGTTTCTATTTCTATTTTCATGTCTTGTATGGTATTGTTCGTTTTGTACATTTCCTTCTCCAGCTTGCTTGTTTTTGTCTGAAAATCTTTCATTGCTTTGTCCTTTTCTTGTTCAAGCTCTGTCACCTTGGCTTGGAGTTCTTTAATGGTGTTGTTCATTGTTTTGGCTTGTAAAATTGTGGCTTCTTTGAATTCCTTCATAGTTTTAAGTTCTTCTTGAAGGGACTCTATCACTTTCCATAATGCAGGATTGTCATTGTTTTCATGTGTTACTGTTGGTGTGAGGTCATCCGAATTGGATGAGCTAGGATAATTTTGCTTTGTTGGAGTCATATTTGCTTGATTTCTATTTTTTCTTGGACCTTTGGCCATGTGGGTGTGTTTAACTGTCTTTTCTTGTTGTTTTCTGTGCTTGGATCCGCAGGGGATGCTTTGGTGAAGGAGTCGAATTGCTTGGCTATCTGTCATTGCTTACAGGGGGATCTCAGGGTCACTGTGGTTTTAATAGCCTGAAGCGCTGTGAGCTGGTGCAGCCTATTCCCAGGTAGTGAGTAATGGACCAGGATTGTTTCACTGCTCCCAGTTCAGACTTCTCTATGTTGCACACTGAGTGATCAGCCTGTAATGGTTCTGATGGAATGGACCTGTTTGCCCAGGCACAGATTTTGTGGGCTTTGTTTGTCATTATGGAGGCTGACAGGGCCCGGCTCCACACCTAATATGTCTGGGTTTACCAGAATACAGCTATGGTCCCCTGGCTTCTGGTTGCCCACTAGGCTTCTCTGCCACAGGCCTGGCTGCTTCCCTCCCTATCTGCTCCACCGTGGGTGGTCGGAGCTTCGGCCAGTCCCGCTGTCTGAGCCGGCCTCCTTCCCTAGCTGCTTTGCCGTGGGTGTGCTGGTTTTCAGCCCCGCCCGCCTGTGCCTGCTTCCCACCCCGACTGCTCTGCCCGCTGGCTTCCCACTCCGGCTCGAGTGGCTGCTTATCACCCGCCGAGTGCCCTGTTTCTTCCTTGTTAAGACTATTCTGCAAAGTTTCCTAAGTAGTTATAAGGTCCTCCTGAGGTGTGGGAAGCCCAGTAGGCTAGTGGGTGATCGCCATGTGGCCTTTGATTCTGCCTGCTGTGAGTTGGGATCGATCTTACCAGGCGCCTCTCCAAATGGGAGTTCCCAAATCCCGGATTTAGTGGCTTCCATGTCTGCAAGAAATGGGGGGAGAGCCTTGCCCTGGGACTTTTATCAGTCCCTTGGGAGCTGTGAGTGTTCCCGGAGGGGCCAGACCTTCCAGTTTTTGCACAGTGTCCAACAACTCTGTGTTTTCTATGGTTCTTCTCTCCCACATTCAAAATGTGTCCGTGCAGTTCACCGCCATCTTGTCCCCCTATTCATTTTATTTACTGCCAGAGCAGTGGACTACAGACTGGGGATCTTATACAACAGGACTTTATCATCTTACAGTTCTTATGGCTGGAAGTCTGAGGTCATGATTCTCAAGATTGTTACCCACTGAGGACTTTTAGGAAGACTCTTCTTCTGATCTTTTTTCTTATCTCCTAGACTATGTGGTTACTTTCATGTTCCACTGAAATCCTTCTTGTATTCATCTGTCTCCAATTTCTTCCTCATCTCCTCTTTCTAAAATATGGATATAAATACTGTTGGATTAAGACTGCTCATCTCACCTCATTACCTGTGATTAACCCTTGTGCAAAGGAAGGACATATATTTTATTCTGATCTTTGAGACTTTGGCATAAATGTTGAAACACAGAACTTATTTTATCATTCAGGACTTTCAGCCTATTATTGAAATCATTCCATGCTGGCACATAGGATCCATGCGTTGTTCTGACATTTTTTAATGTCCCATCTCACATTGTCTGGGTATATATCTTCCTTCCCAGCATGCTCAGAGCCCCCACTCTTCATGTCCTAGTGAATGAGTCTTTGAGCTATCCTTTCTTCATGACAGACAAGGACTTTCTTGCCATTTTCTACTAAGTAGAGGTAAGTGCTGACTTCTCTTAGATTTAATGGATTTTTTTTTTCATTTCAGAGCAGGTCTTTCTCCGTCAGTTCTAGCACAATGTACTGCCATGAGCTAATGTGTGCTGGATGAAAACATGAGTAAATTAAAGTAGTCTTTCTAGACATTGCAACCTGCTAAAACAACCAAGAAGACTTTCTTCAAAAGAACCTATTGGTTCTTTTGATCTATATGACAAAGAAAGAAAATTGAACAAGATGAGTTAATTCCTACTGCAGCTGAACCTGCATCTGTGCTGCCCATCCTGTTGCCATAGGTGACTCTCACCTTGACCTTGTCTTCTGCTAGCCTATACATTTGCTCTCTGCCTTTTCATTGCTGTTTTATGTTAGACCACCAATGAGTAAACAAAGCCAGTTAATGTTCAGGCATTGTGATGAGGATTCAAGTCTTGAGATGATGATATGCTGAGTGGAAGGAGATGATTGGACAGTCTTGTAAGCAGTCTGAAAAAGTCTTTCATGATAAAAGTCTTGGAGATATTGGGATACAAGGCCCCTACCTAAACATAATAAAGGCAATATAAAGCAAGCATATAGCTAACATCAAACTGAATGGAGAGAAACTCAAAGCAATTCCACTAAAATCAGGACTGTCCACTCTTTCCATATCTATTCAACATTGTACTTGAAATTCTAGCTAGAGCAATTAAGACAGCTAAGGGATATCAAGGGGATACAAATTAGAAAGGAAGAAGTTAAAGTATCTCTATTTGCAGATGACATGATAGTATACATAAGTGCCCCCCAAATACCAGAGAACTCCTACAGCTGATAAATGCCTTCATTAAAAGGATTAGGTACAAAATTAACTAAAAAAAAAAAAAAAATGTATCCCTCCTTTACACAAATGATAAATGGGTCGAGAAAGAAGTTAGGGAAACAATACCCATCACAATAGCCACAAATAATATAAAATATTTTGGTGTAACTCTAACCAAGCAAGTGAAAGAACTGTATAACAAGAACTTCAAGTCTCTGAAGAAAGAAACTGAAGATATAAGAAGATCTAAAGATCTTAAAGATCGTCCCATGTTCATGGATTGCAGGGTTAACATAGTAAAAATGGCCATCTTACCAAAAGCAATCTATAGATTCAATTCAATCTATAGGTGCAATTCCTATAAAAATGCCAACAATTTCTTGAGTTCTTTGTAAATTTTGGATATTAGCTCTTTGTCAGATGTGGGGTTGGTGAAGATTTTTTTCCCAATCTGTAGGCTGGTTTTTTGTTCGAAAGACAGTGTCTTTTGCCTTACAGAAGCTTTTCAGTTTCATGAGGTCCCATTTATTGGTTGTTGGTCTTAGGTCCTGAGCTGTTGGTGTTCTGTTAAGGAAGTTGTTACCTGTGCCAATTTCGAGGGTTTTTCCCACTTTCTCTTCTAGTAGATTTAGTGTGACGGGGCTTATGTTAAGACCTTTGATCCACTTGGACTTAAGTTTTGTTACAAGGTGATAAGTATGGGTCTAATTTCATTCTTTTACAAATGAACATCCAGTTGGACCAGCACCATTTGTTGAAGATGCTTTCCTTTTTCCATTGTGTGGTTTTAGCTTCTTTATCAAAGATTAGGTGACCATAGGTGTGTGGGTTCATTTCTGGGTCTTAAATTCAATTCCATTGATCCACTGGTCTGTTTCTATACCAGTACCATGCTGTTTTTATGACTATTGCTCTGTAGTACAGCTTGAGATCTGGAATGGTGATACCTCCAGATTTTTTTTTTTTTTTTTTATTGTACAGGATTGATTTAGCTATTCTAGGTTTTTTGTTGTTCCATATGATATTGAGAATAGCTTTTTCCAGGCCAATAAAGAATTGTGTTGGTGCTTTGATAGGAATTGTACTGAATCTGTATATTGCTTTTGGTAGGATGGCCATTTTTATTATGTTAATCCTACCTATCCATGACTATGGGAGATCCTTCCATCTTTTGATGACCTCTTCAATTTTTTTCTTCAAGGGCTTGAAGTTCTTGTTGTACAGGCCCTTTACTTGCTTGGTTAGAGTTATCCCCAGGTATTTTATATTGTTTGTGGCTATTGTGAAGGAAGTTGTTTCCCTTATTTCTTTCTCAGCCCATTTATTTGTTGTATAAAGAAGGGCTTCTAATTTTTTAAATTAATTTTGTATCCATCCACCTTGCTGAAAGTATTTATCAGCTGTAAGAATTCTCTGGTGGAATTTTTGGGGTCACTTATGTATGCTATCATATCATCTGCAAATAGGGATAATTTGACTTCTTTAAATGCCAAGAAATCAAATAATCCAATTAAAAAATGGGGAAAGAGCTAAACAGAGAATTCACAAAGGAGGAATTCCTATAGGTCAAGAGACACTTGAAGAAATGCTCAGCATCCTTAATCATCAGAGAAATGCAACTCAAGATGACTCTAAAATTCCATCTCATACCTGTCAGAATGGCTAAGATCAAAAGTTCAAATAACAGCACATGGTGGCGAGGGTGTGGAGAAAGGGGAACCCTCCTCTATTGCTGGTGGGAGTGCAGGTTATAGTACAGGATAACCATACTACAATCCACAGACCTAAAGATGTTAAGTAACAAGTAGGGACCAAGGGAGGATACTTAAATCTCACTCAGGAGGGGGAAAATACAGTCATCGGAAATAGACTAAGAGAGGAAACCTGGTGGGAAAGTGGGTGGGAGGGGAACAAGGTTGGGGATCAGGTTGTGGAAAACAAGGTTGGAAGGTAGTAGTTTTGGGAGAGAGAAGGGAAACTAATGGGCGCAGGATCTCTGGGACAAACTGGAGACTTGTGACAGGGTATATTCCTATAAGGATATATGGGTAATTCTAGTTGAGAATCCTAGCAGCAGGGGATATGGAGACTGAAATAGCCATCTCCTAAAGCCACAAGGGGCTGCTGGTGGAGGAAAGGGGACACCAACCCATCCTCAAAACCCTTGACCCAAAATCTACCCTACCTACAAGACATGCAGGGATAAGGATGGAGCAGAGATTGAGGGAATGGCCCAAGCCTGGCCCAACTGGAGACCCACCTCATGAGAGAGAGCCTACCCCTGACAGTATTAATGAAGCTCCACTATGCTGACAGACAGGAGCATAGCATGACTGTCCTCTGAGAGGCTCCACCCAGCAAAGGATCTAAACAGATGCTGAGACTCATGGCTAAACATTGGATAGAGACCAGGGAGTAAGAAGAACTAGGGGAAGGACAGAGACACTTGAAGGGAACAAGAAAACAAGAACTATACAAGACCAACAGAGGCAAGTAACCTAGGCCCATGGGGACTCACAGAGATTGAACCATCAACCAAAGATCATGCATGGACTGAACCCAAGCCCCCTACACTGATGGAACTGAAGAACAGTTTGGTCTTTATTTGGACTTCCTAGCAATTGGAGCAGGGGCTATCCCTGACATCTGCTCTGTTGCCTCCAGTTGGATACCTTTCCCCTAGCTGGGCTGTATTGACTTGCTTCAGTGGAAGAGGATGCAGTTAGTTCTGATGCAACACGAAGTACTGGGGCAGGTTGGTGGGTAGGTTCTCTTCTCTGAGAAGAAGGGAATGGGGGAATGGGGACAGAGTGTAGGAGAGTAGAATTGGTAGGAGAGGAGGGAGTGGGCTGTGAATGAAATGTTAAGATGAATAAATGAATAATATTTTTAAAATAAGTAATATTGACTCACTGTGAATAGTGGGGAGTGTCTACATCTGGTCAGTTTTCAGCTTCCGCCTCTGGAATTTCTACAAACTTGGAGTTTTCTTTAAATAAAACTAGGTTTGCCTACTGTGTGTATTATCGTGTATGTATTTACTTCTTTTGTTATTATTATTATTATTTCTTTAAGTTACATCTCAATCAAAATTCCCTCCCTACTCCCCACTCAGTCCCACCCTCCCACCCTCTTCCCTCTCAGCCCCCCATCTGCTTCCTTTTTTTTAAGTTTAAGGTATATCTTCCCCCCCCCAACAGTTCCCCCTTTCAGCCCAACGAATGGCTCTTTCTCTTATACCAACAAAAACAATACAAAACAACAGAAATAATTAGGCCACAGTTATGAAAATTATAAGGCTTAGGCTTAGTTTACATTCCCAATGTCTAGTCCATATATATTTGACACCTGACTTTAACATTCTACTATCTAACCATCTCCATGAGTTTATAAAGTTCTATATCCAACTCAGCTTTCATACTAACTTGCATCACAATTTTAAAAACATCTTCTTAGATCCAGAACACCCTTATAATTCCTAAACAACTCAAAATATAAATATGGGACTCTAGCTATCTAGTCTTCAACCACCTCAGAGACCTGAGAGGGATAAATATATATGATTATATAGAAAGTGTAGGGCCCGTAGCTTCCAAAACTAAGAAATGACATACCAGTGGCTACCTGGACAGTTCCCAATTTCTCTCCATACATTACAGTGTCAATCTTGAGCCATTTGGACCTGTTTCTCTGACAGACATTAATTGTAAAGCAGGAATTATGAAGAACTTGCCTACCCTGTCTTGGCAGAGCTAGGCTGTCGACTTACCTGCTTCCAAGTTCTGTCCTTTTTGGACAGCATTCTGTCTACAGTTGAAGCAAGGGATTTTTCTTGACAAGTGACAGGCTTGCCACTAATTCAACCATCTCCAATAGGAGATTCTTGGATGCTCATCATCTACTTGGAGTAGAATAGGGGGTACTAACAGGAGCTGACATGTCTCAATATCAAAAAAATCTTGAGTTAAGAGAACATCTTTGAATGTCATATTCTATTGATCTCTTGAAGTTTTTGAAGACCACCTATCTATTTCCTTATATTTGAATAAGCAAATATTGCTTGTCTCTTAGCAACTTGATTTCTGATTAACTTAGAAAATAACTGTGATAGACTGCCCTAGTACCTAACAAATTGAGATGCTTGAATGATTAGTTTGCATTTCTTAATTATCCTAAACAGTTTATGACAGTTGCTAACAAAAGGCCAAAACTTCACATTTCATTTTTTTAATTGTTTAACTTTTTTAATTAATTAATTAATTTTTTCTTCAAGTTACATCTCAATCACAATCCGCTCCATACTCCCCTCTCCAGTCCCATCCTCCCACCCTCTTCTGCCTCAACCCACCCATCCCCATCCTTTTTTTAAGTTTAGGATATATCTTTCCCCCCCCCCAACAGCTCCCCCTTTCAGTTCAATAAATGGCTCTTTCTCTTATAATAATAAATACAATTCACAACAACAGAGGTAATTAGGCCACAATTATAAGAGTTACATGGCTTAGCATACATTCCCATTGTCAAGTCCATATGTATTTGGCACCTGACTTTAACATTCTACTATCTAACCATCTCCATGAGTTTAAAGTTCTATATCTAACTCAGTTTTCATACTAACTTGCATCACAATTTTAGAAACATCTTAAATCCAGGGCACTTTCTTGATTCCTAAACAACTAAAAATTTAATTATGAGTGAGACTCTAGCTATCTATTCTTCAACCACCTCAGAGACCTGAGAAGGATAAATATGTCTGATTATATAGGAAGTGCAGGGCCTGCAGCTTCCAAAACTAAGAAATGGCATACCAGTGGCTGCCTGGACAGTTCCCATTTTCTCTACATGTATTACAGCATCGATCTTCAGTAGTTTGGCCCCGTTTCTCTGACAGACATTGGTTGTAGAGCAGGAATTATGAAGGACTTGCCTCCCCTGTCTTGGCAGAGCTAGGTTGTCTACATACATGTATGAAATCTGTGATTGAACACAGGTCATGCCTAATCTCCAGTTGTACTTATTGACTGGGAGAGGTCAGAGGGCTCAGTTCTGATTCTGGCATCTGTCTCTCTATCCTGACTTCACGGTAGTCCTCTTGCTGCTTCCTCTGTCATATCCTCCTCACACACAAGTTGACTCTTAATGGAGGCTCCCCAACACTGATACAGTCTGTTCAGTGTATCCATACTGACTCATGTCTAGTTCTAAAAGACAAAACTATCCTATTTCACCCTAGAGCTCTGAACTTTGCCCTCTCCTGCCTTTTGCTAATTTTATTCTTTCTGTGCAAAGCCTGAGGCTTGAAAGATATGAATTGAAGGAAGTTGTGTTCATGGATGGATTAGGAAAAGGTCTGCCATTGCTCAAACTTTCCTTGGAAAGGGTCTTTTTATGGACATCCATTTGTTTGCACATTGAAAAGACCTCAGGGGAAAACTTACCATGTCACCCAGAGATCTTCCTTTTGTCATAATTTAGCCTTCCACGCCAACATGCAGCACCATCTGGAGTTAGCTGCCTGCAAGCCCAACTTCACGGATAGCACAGAGGGACATGACTGCTCTTCTCTCCTACACCAAAGCTCAGTAGAAGGTGAAAAACAATCGATAGTGAAAACAGTGAGAAGGGAGTTACAGAAAGTTTCTGGGAATTAATGATAGTGAATTTGTGGCTCTGTGAGGTGCTGACACTCCCACCCACACCTCAAATCAGCCTGCCTGATCATTTCTGATGCCAACCAGAAAGGCAGGGGACCACAGGGTTGTCCTTCCATGCAGATACTTTCTCAGTCCTGAAAACCATAGTGAGTATACATTTAACTCAGATGATTAGAAAAAAAAGTTAATTTTCTCATTCTTAACTTGAAAGCAATGGGATCCTAAAATACTCTCCCAAAGAAAGAAGAGGGAGACATAGAATATGCTCAGTGAGGTGGCCCCAGTCAGAGACTTCACAGTTACATTGGGGAGAGACATGAATGAATGGGAAGAGCCAGTGTCTTGGAACGTAAGTGGGGAGATGCCAAAAACAATGCAAAGAAGGCACAAGTAATTTATTCAGTGATACAGTAGCTAGCTCCTCCTACATGCAATTGGTGGATTGTCAAATAGAGTTCACTTCTACTGATGACAAAGATAATGTAGCCCGCTGTTCCCAGGCATCTTAATGATTTATTGCCACATACGGCTTCTGTAAGTTAAGAAACAAAAGCCACCTGAATGGTGGGAAATGTAATGCAATAATACATAGCTGGTAATTCAGTTTCTGTAGATAAATATGCATGATCGGTATGGCTTGTGTGCCGATAATGATGGTAGTCTAAAAAATGAAAGCTGTCTGCATCAGAATGGAGATGCATGAGTTTCAAATGAGATTCTGAGAGTCACTCTCATTAATCTGTACTATGACTACATTGTGGTGTAACCATTTATGCAAATGAAGTTGTCCAATGTTTCATACCTGAAAAATAATAGGGACAATCCAATACCTAATATCACTGTGAATCAATAAGAATAAATGAAAAAGAAATTGATTAATATTCATATAAACTTCCTACTTACAGATCACTGGACTCCATAGAACTTAAAAATATTTAAAATAATTAAAAGCATATCTATTGAATGGTAGATCTGATGAATCAAGTATCCTTCTTTGCTGCAGATACTCACAGATTTCTATGGAGTAAATAGTAAAGACATTTTTTAATGCTGACACTTACTGAGACAGTGACCTCACATAAAGTTCTTCAAAGAGAGATCAAGGTATGCCAGGACTGTACTATGTGGGTGGTGACCTCTAAAAGGACAAGGATTTATCCATGTGCATTTAGGTCAGGGATCTTTATCTTCTTAATATGGACTATGGCATATACTGATTCATCTCTCTGAAGCTGAGTAACAGTGTGGGGTCTGACACAGAATGTGGCAATGTAGGCTAGAGCAGAAGTAGTGCCATGGCAACCCAGACACAAGTGGGCTCTCAGGGTGGAAAGTGAGGCAGAGGAGATGAGGGAGATGCTGGGAGACAGAAGAAGAACATGATGGGGACATGGAATAATACAGGGGCATTAGCTCTTGAGGAAGATGAGAGATGGCAGTATGCAGAGAATGGTGGCATACTCAGAAAAACATAATGCTACCCAGAGAAGGATGGCCTTAGACAGAGAGTGAAAGTGTGGGATTCTAGAAGACTAGAATGTGAAACTATGAGCACATTCCACTTATTTCATATATGGCATCAGATACTTTGAAATATGGCATATATTCACTTATAACTGGATTTTAGCCAAATAGTATAAGATAACTATCCTACAACCAACAGACTGAAAGGAACAGGAACACAGACTTTGTTACCTGTTAGTGAGACACTTTGCCCTAGTGGAGCTGCCATGTGGGCCCCCACTGCAAGAGGAAGCTCTTAGCCTTCATATGACTGCTGAACTGAAGGGGGCTGATATGTAGGGACACCCCACTCCAGAGGACTAGGATAGGTAGAAGAGGCAGAGGGTGGGAGGGTGGGACTAGGAGGGGTGGAAGGAGGGGACTGTGATGGAGATGTAATTTGAAGTAATAAATAAACATAAAAAAAGAAATGCAGCAAGGAGATGTTAGAGGTGGGACCAGAGCTCAGACTCAGTTCACAGGGGCTTCTTCCTCCAGACTCACACCAGGATTGTCACCAAGAAAACTAGATATGATGGTAACATCAAATCCTATTACTACAGCCCTAGGACCAGCTCAGTGAACCCTGGCCTTCTGATGGAAAACCTGTATAAATGTATTTGTTAATCCAGAAAACAAAACAAGCAAACAACAAATGATGGGGGCTAGAGTAATGGCTCTGTGGTTAAGAGTGCTCACTGCTCTTTCAAAGGACCCAGGTTTGGTTCCTATCACCTACATGGATCAGAAGTCCACATACGGGAATGACCTTGAGGGCGGGAAGGAGAACAACTCAGCTTTAGGAGTCTGAAAGAGCTTCCAGGAGGAAGTAATTCTGAAACATAATCTTAGGGTCAAAGGAAATGCCTGTGGACAGCAACTGGCTAAAAAGAAAATAAAAACAATAAATGGTGATTATCCATACTCAAGAACTTCAAACTGTTCCACAAGCTTTCTTGCTTAATCCTCATCATAGACATTGAGTGGAAGAAGATGGCAAGAGGCTTCTCGTTCCATCTTTCAGTCACACAATAAGCTGCTCTTGGAAATAATAAGTTCTATTTTTCTTGGACAATATAAGCTATAGCTTAGTAAATTCAGAGCACAGGCACATGGAGGGATTGGAACATGGTGTGGGGACTGGGCTCCTTTGGACGTTCCTCAGGGATCCTCCCACCCTGAGTCAATCTGACACTGGGAATACATCTTGGAAGATTTACATAGCATTGTGTTTATTATGGTACTTTGCTCAGATGCTGACTAATATTGTTACAATGAGCTAAGATCTGATGAATATGAGCAATAATAGGATATTTTGGCAACAGAACAAGAATGCAGATTTCTAAGCATTTATTCTGTCACCAAGAAATGCCTGTCTCCAGTGGACAGAGAATTATAATGATTTGGACCTGTGGAGCCCATATGGCTATAATGAGTCTGTATTCATTATGTATATATTCAGAAAAATATGCTTATTGATTTATAGGACAATTGTTTTGGATTTTAATGGCAGCTATAATAACAGCAACAGTGTCCTCTATTCATAGACCTCCCAGTTGTTGTGGCAGTAGATTAAGCTTCTTATGTCACTCTTTCTGTTACCATATATTATTAGAACATTAAATTGAATTTAAATCTAAATTCTACATATTAGAAAGCCAAGAAATTAGCATGTAAAATGGTTAAGGAATTTATATTTGTTTGCTTATTGAAGAAAATTTAAATATAGGAACTGAACTGTAGGCTCACTTCAAAGCAAGAAGGGGCATAGATGGGCTGTGTGAAGATATGTTGTCTCTTTCTGTTAGAAGAGACAGGGCTGTGACTGGGCCTTCTGATGGAGTTTTAGTTATTTCTGTGAATCAGACAGACTCGTAGACATCTGCCAGTTTCATCAGCACATTTAATTGTTCCTAAAGCAGATATAAAGAAATGCAACTATTTGACTGAATCACACAGAAAATTAAGAAATTATGTTATTTGCAAAACAAGAAATAAAATCACCTGGCTATATAGGCTTTTAATAAAGGAATGTATAGAAATAAATGACTGAAAATGGACGCATAGTTCCACATACATGTTGGATATATTAGATTAATAGAAATAGCTCAGGAATTTTCTTTTTACCTTCATAGTGCATAAAGAAAGGAAAACTATCTACCAACAGCTTGAGAAATCTGATAAAATATATTGATAACAAAAATTACATGGAGTTGAAACATAATAACTAGTTCTTTGAAGAAGCATTAATCTGAACACAACTCTCCATTTAGACAACATTCTCACTATAAATACCATAGGTCTATGTTTTTAGTCACTGTTCTATTGTTGTGAGAAAACACTATAACCAAGGCAATTTAAAAAAGAAAGTAAATTGGGGGCTTACTTACAGTTTCAGAGTCTTAGTCCATATTATCATCATGGGGAGTGTAGCAGGCAAGCAGGTATGGCTTTGGAATGGCAACTAAGAGGTCACATCTATTTGTAAAGATGGAGATGGTGGGGGTGGAGTGGGGATGGGCCTGGTGTGTGCTTTTGAAACATCCAAGCCCAACCTTGTGACACATGTCCTAAACCTTCTTAAACAGTCCATCAACTGGGAAGCTGGAAACCAAACATTCAAATGTATGATGCTATGTGGGCTTTTCTCATTTCATACCACCATGGCTTAAATAGAAAAAAAAATTAATTCTCTCCTGCTAGGGTCATCCAATCCTTAAAAGAAATATGCACAGAAGCATTCTGCAGGAGGCCAAAGTAATTTCACTTGGTTTGAAAACACAAAAGTGAAAATTTTAGAGAAACGGACTGACAGCATATGCAGCAGCAGTTATGTGTGGATTTTATTTCTCAGAAGTGGACATAATTTGATTTGTACATCAGAGATAGAGCTCATGTTCTCAGTTAGGATGACTTCATAGGGTTTGTATTCAGGACACATGTAGGCCTTGATAGTCAACATGCTGAGGAACAGAACTAGCATGGCTTGAGGAAGCTGCAGTTTCTGTCCAGGACAGTCATCTAAACAAAGCTTTCCTGGGCTTTACTGATAGTCACAAACCTGGAAGTCACGTCTCCAAAGTTCTGCACCATAGCATATAATAGAAATGATGTTCACATAAAAATATTCAAAGCTTTTCTTACAAAACAGCTGTGAGAAGTCACATTCCTCAATTACATATTTTAAGATATAAAAATAATAAATACCCTTTAAAGGAACATATTAATATGTATCTATTTCTGTTATGACTTATGAACCAAAATTTCAGACACCTTGAATTAGTATTTCTTGTCCTTGAACATAACTGTCCTAGTTAGTTTTTATTGTAAATTGACTCAACCTAGAGTCTCTTGGGAACAGATGTTCTTGGGTTGTATAAAAAAGCAGGATGAGCAGACCATGAGATACAAGCCAGTAAGCAGTGTTTCTTCATGGTTTCTTTTTCCAGCTCCTGCCTTGGCTTTCTTTGATGATGGACTGTCATGAAGGTCAGGAAATAATCACTTTCTTCCTCATGCTGATTTTGATCATGGTGTTTATTACAGCAACAGAAAACAAACTATGACAATGACGTGTTTGATGGATGTATCAAACAGGAATTTCTCCAAACAGATTGCATGTTTTCTGAAGACATACTATGCTGCATATTTGTTTGTTTTAAAATCAGTACTTTATTTCTTAGAGCAATTTTAGGCATACTCAAAAATGTAACAAAAAGTTGAAGAAGTCCTGGGTTTCTCTGTTATGAATGAATCGTAATAATGTGGTATGTTTGTTACAAATACTGAATCTACATCATTGATAGCCTATTATTTACTGAATACGACAGTTTGTGTCTTAGTTCACTTTGCTAGAGTATATCATCTGGGCTTTGACAAATACTTAATGATATCTAATTTCCATTGTAGTGTCATGTAGGTTAGAATCACTGCCCAGAAATTCTTCTGTTCTGTCTGTTCATCCCCATCTCTCTGGAGCTCTTGTCAACCTCTCATTTTCTTCATGATGTGCACAACTTTGCCTGTTTCTTGGAGTTGCCCTAACACTGGAATTTTGCTGTATGCAGTCTTCTAGAGCAGGCTTCTTTCACTGGGAAATAAGTTCTTGGGGCTGTAAACATGGCTATATGGCTAATAATATTGGTTTTTGGGTTTTTTTTGTTTGTTTGTTTCTTTCTTTTTTGTCAAGGTCCATTCCCAGCCCATGCTGGGCAACTCAGGACCATCTGTGACTCCAACTCTAGAGGAAGTAGTGCCCTCTTCCAGCCTTCAAAGGCAGCTACATTCAAGTGCCCATACCTGCCTACACACTACTAAAAAGTAAAGGTTAGTAAGAAGTGCTTAAAGATCCCCAATTTCTCTTTTGTGAACTTTAAACACCAAGTATTAATGAATATTCTTCTCTCTGTAGAGAACACCACTATTTGTTGATACATTCACATTTTGTTTGCTTCTAAATTGTTGTCCAGTGTATTGCCATGTATACAAATGTGTGCAATGAGCCTGTTTCTTACTAGTAAAGAAAATCTAGACAGAGGGGGGGGGGAGGGATTCCTTTTATGTCTCCTGGATGCTTTAGTTTGCAAGTTTTCCCACATCATCTACTTCAATTCCTGAACAGAACAGAGTGATGCCACTTTAAAACAATATCAGTCACCCAATTCAGAATGGGCCTGATTCTAAAACCTTTCCTACGTGTTGGGAACAAGTCATCTGAACAGAGAGCAAATTCACTGTCACCAAGGCAGTGCCCAACCAGGTGACCTGGTGTCCACACTTGATCAAGAATGTCTAGAAAGGCAGCTTCATTGGAAACAATTATGTGGCTGAGGGTGGAACTCTAACTTTAGTATTACTGTTATATGTATATTTGGGGAAGAGAGAATAAGATTAAATATACAATAAAATAAGTAATGTTGGAAGAGTTTACGGTAAAGATCATCTGGCCTGGGATTGCATAATGATGGGGTTTCTTTCCTTTGAAAAACCTTTTGTTCTTTATGTTGAACTTCTGAGGTCCCCACTGCAGCAATGCCCACAACGTACTAGATGTTAAAGCTGGCTGTAGTAACCATGAGGCAGTGACAAGGAGGATAGGCTAAAGTCTGTGGTCACTGAGCACAAACCAGTTCTCCACTGAAACTTAAAAACACTTTATGTCTTTTGTAACCCTCATAAATACCATGGCTTCAAGGATGGGAGGTAAAATGCTGTGTTCTAAAATGCCAGTTGGGGCTGGAGCAGACACATGATGCATATTTCCTATGCTGATAAGTCAAGTTTGAGTAGTTACTCTAGCTGATACACAGGATGATGCAATAGTCTAATTGGGGCTGAAGGGTGACCTTCATCCTCCAAAGGTTTATGAATTCCTGCAGTGTACAACACAATCCAGGGATGGTGTCCTGGGTAAGATGTAATGGTGTAAGATAGATCTGTGACTCTGTTGGAATGCATAAGGTGTCCCAGATGAAATCTAAGTATTGGAGGGGTTAAAGAACCTCTTACATCATGGCATCTAAAAAGGCTAAGATTTCAAGAAAATAGGAATCTTCAGGGGCAAAGTGGAGGCCTCACAGCGATTTTCTCCTTGGCAGCATGTGCCAAATCTTTTCATAGAGTTTCAGGCTGAGCATCTTAGATTTGCCCAGGCAGAGGACTGAAGCTGTGGGACTGGAAAAGCGGGAGAGAGTTTGGCAAGCTTGAGGAGCTGGAAATAAAACCAGAGACTGGCATGCCAGAACTGTTTTACCTAATAAGGAAGAAGCACTGGGCAGGAAGTCCTGGAAAAGGAGACCGGGCTCTTTTCTACTTTGTCTTTGCTGACACCATAGAGATTAGAGTTTGAGGATCATGTGGGCACTCTGATAAACACTATGAGCTCAAAGCCTGCAAGATGTTAGGCAAGGCCTGGGGTACACTTTAGGTAAATTGAGTCCTACATAATTTCTACCCCTGTTTGATGTCTCCAATGGCCTAATTTGATGTAAATGGTCACCCTCACCTCCCCAAGTAGGTTATTTCAACAATAATCTCAGGCTATTTCCCTCAATCTATGTTTGTCTCTCCTATCCCCAACAAAATCCTTAATTTGTAACAATTTAAAGACCCAGACCCGAGGGGGCCAAAATGGCGGTGACCCGCACTGACGAATTTTGAACGTGGGAGAAAAGAGCCATAAAAAGCACAGAGTTATTGGACACTGTGCAAAAACCGGAGGGGCTAGACCCTCCGGGAACACTCACAGCTCCAAAGGGACTGTTAAAAGTCCCAGGGTAAGGCTCTCCCCCATCTCTCTCAGACACGGAAGCCACTAAATCCAGGAATCGGGAACTCCCATTTGGAGAGGCACCTGGTAAGATCAACCCCAACCCACAGCAGGCAGAATCAGAGGCCACATGGTGATCGCCCACTAGCCTACTGGGCTCCCCACACCTCAGGAGGACCTTATAGCTACTTAGGAAACTTTGCGGGATAGTTGAAGTCTTAACAAGGAAGAAACAGGGTGCAAGGCGGGTGGCCCGCAGCCGCTTGAGCCGCAGAGGATTTGAGAGAGCAGGAAGCTGGCGGATAGAGCAGTCAGGGTGGGAAGCAGGCACAGGCAGGCGGGGATGAAGCTCCATGCACCCACGGCAGAGCAGCTAGGGAGGGAAGCCGGAACAGGCGGCGAGGGGGCTGAAGCTCCTCGCACCCACGGCAGAGCAGCTAGGGAGGAAGGCCGGCACAGGCGGTGGGCGGGGCTCAAGCTCCGCACACCCGCGGCTGAGCAGACAGGGAGGGAAGCCTGCACAGGCGGGCGGGGCTGAGGGGCCAGGCCTGTGGCGGAGAAGCCTAGTGGGAAACCAGAAGCCAGGGGAACATAGCTGTATTCTGGAAAACCCAGACATATTAGGTGTGGAGCCGGGCCCTGTCAGCCACCTTGACGACAAACAAAGCCCACAGAATCTGTGCCTGGGAAAACAGGTCCATACTATCAGAACCATTACAGGCGGATCGCTCAGTGTGCAACATAGAGAAGTCGGAATTAGGAGAAGGGAAACAATCCCGGACCATTACTCACTACCTGGGAATAGGCTGCACCAGCTCACAGTGCTTCAGGCTGTTAAAACCACAGTGACCCTGAGATCCCCCTGTAAGCAACAACAGATAGCCAAGCAATTCGACTTCTACACCAAATAATCCCCTGTGGATCCAAGCACAGAAAACGACAAGAACAGACAGCTAAACATATCCATACGGCCAAAGGTCCAAGAAAAAATAGAAATCAAGGAAATATGACTCGAACAATGCAGAATTATCCTAGCTCATCCAATTCGGATGACCTCACACCAACAGAAACACATGAAAACGATGACAATTCTGCATTATGGAAAGTGATAGAGTCCCTTCAAGAAGAACTTAAATCTATGAAGGAATTCAAAGAAGCCACAATTTTACAAGTCAAAACAATGAACAACACCATTAAAGAACTCCAAACCAAGGTGACAGAGCTTGAACAGGAAAAGGACAAAGCATTGAAAGGTTTTAAGACAAAAACAAGCAAGCTGGAAAAGGAAATGTACAAAACGAACAATACCATACAAGACATGAAAATAGAAATAGAAACAGTAAATAAAACACAGTCAGAGTTAAAAGAGCAAGTGGAGAATCAAGGGAAGAGAATAGGAACTACGGATGTGAGTATCAAAAATAGGATGCAAGAGATGGAAGACAGAATCTCAGGCATGGAAGATTCGATGGAAGAAATCAGTACAACATCAAAAGAAAATGAGAAGGCTAAAAAAACTCTAACACACAACATCCAAGAAATTAAAGACTCAATGAAAAGATGGAACCTAAGAATTATAGGCATAGAGGAAAGAGAAGACTCCCAACTCCAAGGTCCAGGAAATATCTTCAACAAAATGATAGAAGAAAACTTCCCAAACCTGAAAAAAGAGATGCCAATAAAAATTTTAGAGGCTTACAGAACACCGAACAGATTAGATCAGAAAAGAAACTCCTCTCGCCACATAATAATTGAAACACCAAATATACAGAACAAAGAAAGAATATTAAAAGCTGTAAGAGAAAAAGGTCAAGTCACATACAATGGCAGACCCATCAGGATTACACCTGACTTCTCCTGAGAAACTTATATCCTACAAGTCCTGAGAGAACATAGGTGCCCAGCCAGACTACTATACCCAGCAAAACTCTCTATCAACATAGA
>CAJQZJ010008952.1:1812994-1835123 GCA_907164525.1 Lophiomys imhausi
TCAAAAAAATCAGAAGCCCTTCTTTATACAACAAACAAATATACCGAGAAAGAAATAAGGGAAACAACCCCCTTCACAATAGCCACAAACAATATAAAATACCTGGGGGTAACTCTAACCAAGCAAGTAAAGGACCTATACAACAAGAACTTCAAGCCCCTGAAGAAAGAAATGGAAGAGGCATTTAGAAGATGGAAAGATCTCCCATGCTCACGGATAGGTAGGATCAACATAATAAAAATGGCTATCCTACCAAAAGCAATATATAGATTCAATGAAATTCCTATCAAAATACCAACACAATTCTTTATAGACCTGGAAAAAGCTATTCTCAACTTCATATGGATCAACAAAAAGCCCAGAATAGCTATATCATTCCTGTACAATAAAAAAGCATCTGGAGGTATCATCATCCCAGAATTCAAGCTGTACTACAGAGCAATAGTAATAAAAACAGCATGGTACTGGTATAGAAACAGACCAGTGGATCAATGGAATTGAATTGAAGACCCAAACATGGACCCATACACCAATGGCCAACTAATCTTTGACAAAGAAGCCAAAACCGCACAATGGAAGAAGGACAGCATCTTCAACAAATGGTGTTGGTCCAACTGGATGTCCACTTGCAAAAGAATGAAATTAGACCCATACCTATCACCTTGTACAAAACTTAAATCCAAGTGGATCAAAGAGCTTAACATATGGCCTGCCACACTAAATATACTAGAAGAAAAAGTAGGAGAAACCCTCGAACTCATTGGCACAGGTGACAACTTCCTGAACAGAACACCAACAGCTCAGGACCTGAGATCAACAATCAATAAATGGTACCTCATGAAACTGAAAAGCTTCTGTAAGGCAAAACACACTGTCATTCGAACAAAACGGCAACCAACAGACTGGGAGAAAATCTTCACCAACCCCACATCTGATAGAGGGCTATTATCTAAAATCTACAAAGAACTCAAGAAACTAAATGCCAAGAAACCAAATAATCCAATCAAACAATGGGAGACGGAGCTAAATAGAGAATTCACAAAGGCCGAGAGACACCTGAAGAAATGCTCAACATCCTAATCATCAGAGAAATGCAACTCAAGAGGACTCTGAGATTCCATCTCACACCTGTCAGAATGGCTAAGATTAAGAGCTCAAATGACAGCACATGCTGGCGAGAGTGTGGAGAAAGGGGAACCCTACTCCATTGCTGGTGGGAATGCAGGCTTGTGCAACCACTATGGAGGTCTGTCTGGCGATATCTTAGAAATCTTGGAATAACTTTGCCTCAGGACCCAGCCATACCACTTCTGGGTATACACCCAAAGGACCTCTGACGGAGTCATAGGGAAGTCTCCTCATCTACGTTCACAGCAGCCTTATTTGTAATAGCTAGAAATTGGAAACAACCCAGATGTCCCTCAACTGGAGAATGGATTAAAAAACTGTGGTACATCTATACAATGGAATATTACTCAGCTATCAGAAACAATGAAATCATGCAATTTGCAACCAAATGGATGGAACTAGAGAAGCTCATCCTGAGTGAGCTAACCCAGACTCAGAATGATGCACATGGCGTCTATTCACTTATAGTAGGATTTTAGCTATATCGTACAGGATATCTGTACTACAACCAACACACCAAAAGGAACATGGACATAAACTTTTTTTTTCTTTTCTTGTTCTTTTTCCTTTTTCTTTTTCCTCTCTTTTTTGTTGTTGTTCTTTGTTTTTGTGGGTTTGTGTGTTTGTTGGTCTTTTTTTTTTAGTTTTCCCCCTGTAGCAAGGAGACACCTTTCACTGGCAGTACTGCCTCGTAGGCCCCTGGTGTATGAAGAGGCTCTTGGCCCTCATATGACTCCTGATCTGTGGTGAGAGACTGTTATGCAGGGACACTCCACCCCAGAGGAACAAGACGGAAGGGTCATGGGGTAGAGCATGGGAGGGTGGGGCTGGGAAGCGGGAAAAGAGGACAATATGATAAGGATGTAACATGAAGCAACAAACAAATAAATTTATTAATTAAAAAAAAGCAGGTAACAATGTTAAAACACTGTAAATAAAATAAAGGATACAGCCCTTCAACCTGGTTTTATAAACCTCCAAGTGTCGAAAAAACGTAGAGCTAAGGTAAGATACATGAGAAAGGTGTTGTTAACCCATGCCTTAACTTCACCAGAGACGGGAGGAGCACCATAGAGTTAGTGGTCTTATAAATTCTAGAGTTACACAGAACAGGGTGGTGAGGGTGCACACCCTTAATCCCATCATTCAAGAAGAGTACACCCTTAATCCCAACACACTAGAGACAGAAACAGGCAGATCTCAGAGCTCAAGGTCAGCCTAATACAAAAGAAACTCTAAATAGAGAAAAACTTCGATCCAGGAGTGGTGGAACACATCTTTAATCCCTTCAGATGGGAACCACAGGTCTTTGATCCCAATAATTAGAATGCAGAGACACACACATAGGATTTGGAAGGACCTAAGTTTAAAAGCTACTTACAAAAGGCCTACTCAATACAAACAAATTGTCCTTTGAGATCTCAAAATATATACACTAAAGCTGGTTTAGCTCCAAAATAACAAAATAATTTCTTCTTTAAACCAGATTGAAAGATAACACTTTATATATTGTCAAAAAACCAAATTTGCTTCAGGAGAAATATTACCTAATCCCCCCCCCCAAAAAAATAGAGGGTAATTGTCCCAGAGTTAGGATTAGGGCAGGGCTCTGTTCTTATTTTTCCAGGAGAATCAAAGCATCCATTTAAGGAACCCAGGAACAACAGAACAACGGAAACCTCAGCAGAAAACAGAATCAGACACCAAAGAAGACGAGTGACCCAGTTGATTCAGCCTGACAGACTCCCTCAATAGCTGTTTCCATCAAAAGTCTACAACCACAACAACTCAATATCACTAAGACCATTCAGCTCTACACAATGCCCCAGCCAGAACCTCAGTAAAGCCTGGAAGATCAGCTTCTCCCTACAAACTCCTTAGGACATCTAAACAGCTGAGAACAGAAGGACTGAACATAAAAGGATTGTACTAACATTTTTTTTAAATACTTTTTTTTTCTTCAAGTTACATCTCAGTCACAAACCCCTCCCTATTCCCCCTTCCTTTCCCGCCCTTCCACCCTCTTCCCCCAAGAAGTATCCCCTTTCATTCCAACAGATGGTTCCTTCTCTTATAACAGTAAATACTATACAAAACAACAGATATAAATATGCCACATTTATGAGAGTTAAATGGCCCAGTATACCTTCCCAATGTCCAGTTTATACATATTTGGCCCCTGACTTTAACACTCTACTATCTAACCATCTCCATGAGTTTAAAGGTCTATATCTGACTCAACATTCATACTAACTTGCAACACACTTTTAAGAGTATCTTCTTAGATCTATAACACCCTCTTGATTCCTAAACAACTCAAAATTTAACTATGAGACTCTAGCTGTTTATTCTTCAACCACCTCAGAGACCTGAGAGGGATAAATATATCTGATTATATAGGAAGTGCAGGGCCTGCAGCTTCCAAAACTAAAAAGTGACATACCAGTGACTGCCTGGACAGTTCCCATTTTCTCTCCATACATTCCTGCATCAGTCTTCAGCCTTTGGGTCCTGTTTCTCTGACAGACATTTATTGTAGAGCAGGGATTATGAAGGGCTTACCTATCCTGCCTTGGCAGAGGTAGGCTGTCGACTTCCCTGCTACCAAGTTTTGTCCTTTTTGGACAGCAGTCTCTCTGCAGTTGGAGCAAGGGGTTTTTTCATGCCAAGAGATAGGCTTACCACTAATTCAACCATCTCACACTGGAGATTCTTCGACGCTTATCTTCTTTTTGATATCGAGACATATCAGCTCTTGTACTAACATTTTTAACCATTTTTCCATTTTGGTTCGGGCCCCAAACAGGTTTACTACGACCCAAATCAGCAAGAAGTCATTTTAAGAGAGTTACGTCCCATGCCCAGACGGTGGGGAGGTTGTTTCTCCGCCCCCCTTTGGGTTATTTGAAGGATAACTGAAAACTCTGTTATTTAGGGGAAGAGATTACAAGCTGTTAAAAGGTCCAGTTTAATGGGTTTTAGAGGTTAGACCCAGGGACTTACTTCTTTCCCTTTTCTATATCCTTCTTTCTCTCCTATGTAGGAGTGCACAGACTTGAGAAAAATGAGACACAGACATAACACAGGAAGGACCAAGAAGAAGGGACAGATTATTGAATATGCCCTTATACCTTTGTATATTGATACAAAATTAGTAGTATATTTGGCTAAAGTGGTATTGACCATTGTTTTTTGTGCAAAAATAAGATTGTATTGGACTACGTCGGTATTGATATTTGTATATTGATACAAAATTAAGATTATAGTTGGCCACAATGGTATTGACCCTTGTATATTGACGTAATATTAAGATTGTATTGGGCTACATAGGCATTGATCTTTGTATATTGATACAAAATTAAGAGTATATTTAGCCACATTTGAATAGATCTTTATATATTGATACAAAATTAAAGGTAACGCTTCCTAATGGTATCGTACCTAGAGATACTTAAAAATGAAATGTGAAGCTCTGGCCTCTTGATACCAACCGTCTTAAACTGTTTAGGATAGTTAAGAAAAACAAACTCCTAATCATGCAAGCATGTCACTTTGTTAGCTACTATGACAGTCTATCACAGATATTCTCTAAGCTACTCAGTAATCAAGTTGTTAAGAGACAAGCAACATTTGCTTATCTAAATACAAGAGATGGATAGGGCATCTTCAAAAACCCCAAGAGATCTGCAGAATATGGCATTCAAAGATGTGGTCCTAAATTAAGAATTTTTTTTGATATCGAGACATATCAGCCCCTGACAGCACCCCCTATTCTACTCCAAGTAGAAGAAAAGCATCGAAGAATCTCCAGTGTGAGATGGTTGAATTAGTGGCAAGCCTATCTCTTGGCATGTAAAAACTCCTTGCTTCAACTGCAGACAGACTGTTGTCCAAAAAGGACAAAACTTGGTAGCAGGGAAGTCGACAGCCTAGCTCTGCCAAGACAGGGTAGGTAAGTCCTTCATAATCCCTGCTCTACAATAAATGTCTGTCAGAGAAACAGGACCCAAAGGCTGAAGACTGATGCTGGAATGTATGGAGAGAAAATGGGAACTGTCCAGGCAGTCACTGGTATGTCATTTTTTAGTTTTGGAAGCTACAGGCACTGTACTTCCTATATAATCAGATATATTTATCCCTCTCATGTCTCTGAGGTGGTTGAAGAATAGACAGCTAGAGTCTCATAGTTAAATTTTGAGTTGTTTAGGAATCAAGAGGGCGTTCTAGATCTAAGAAGATGTTTATAATAGTTATGCAAGTTAGTATGAAAGCTGAGTCAGTTATAGAACTTTAAACTCATGGAGATGGTTAGAAGGTAAAATGTTAAAGTCAGGGACCAAATATGTATGAACTGGACATTGGGAATGTATACTGGGCCATTAAACTCTCATAAATGTGGCATACTTATTTTTGTTGTTTTGTATAGTATTTACTGTTATAAGAGAAGGAACCATTTGTTGGACTGAAAGGGGAAGGTGTTGGGGGGAAGAGGGTGGAAGGGTGGGACAGGAAGGGGGAATAAGGAAGGGTTTGTGACTGAGATGTAACTTGAAGAAAAATAAAGTATTTAATAAAAAAATAAAGAGCCAGTCCCTTTATCTCTGTATCGTTGCATCTGTCTCTTGCATGGGATTCTGTTTTTATTCCTTAATATATTGATATTCTCCTGCTCAGTACTCAGTAAACAAAAAATGTTGCTAACCCAGGACTTGAGTGGTCTGGGGAAATGTGGTGAGAATGTAGGACCATGCCACTTCCTGTTCGTTTCATGGAACATGGTAATGTTGGAACTACATGCTCCTATACTGTACTCTTCCTTGTCATCTAATTACAAGAAGTCAGCATTTTATTCCTTGCACATTATATTCCTATTTCCGAACAAGGCACCCAGCGTGGGAAGACCATCCACAGATAGGTTACACCAATCCATAAATGATCACCAAACAAAACCTGGGAAACAAACTTTCCTAAGGAAGGACTTTTGCACGCTTAAGATCAGGGATGAGACAGCTGGATTCTTGCAGCTTCCCTTCACCTTTCCCTGTGCTCCAGACACTGATAACCCAGGCTGTGTGGACATTTGCCTGTCTCCACACAGTGATGCTATTGGAGCCAAAAGCATGGTCAGGTCAGTATGGGTGGATAACACTTCAGGATGACTGGATAGCACTCTGTTCAAGAATTAGAAAGACGCAGACTCATATCACTTGGAGCCACTTGCTTCCCCTGCCTCCCACATTGTGGGTGACACCTCTTCCTAAAGAACACTCATTCACATTACACAGCAGAATCTCCTTCTATATCAAGGGAAAAGGCATCATGTGCTGGCCATCCTGTATCACCCTGGGCTCCCATGACTTGGGGCAGGCTCTGCTGTGGTGAAGTCATGCTTTGGTCATAGGCAAATGTGGCCCTTCTTCCCAATGCCACAGGCATATTTACATCTGAAGACTGCTGAAAATCTGTGGAATAGTTCCTCCTCTGCTCTAGGGACTTCTTGTCTTATGTCAGAACATCTGTACATACATAAAAATCAACATCTACCCATCTCAATAAGAGAAAGAAATGCAATGAATACATATCATAAAGAGACAGAAAGTTCTTTTCCAGGCATTATTAAAGGACGCTCTACATTGCCAGAAGAAAGAGTTCTATGTGGTACCAAATGGACCAGTCTTGTGGAGTCCACAACACCTCACAGTGAGGAGTGGGTGAGATGGGGTCCTGTGTATTTGAAGTGAGAAGAGCAAAGAGCTTCACATCAAGCCAGACAGAAGAGAAGCATAGAATAAGTGGTCTGTTTCTGCAAGCCAGAAATGAAGCCAGGGCTTCACAGCTGCACATCAGCTCTAACTGCAGTTTAGACAAGCTGTGTGACACACTAGCAAGTCAGTCCTACAAGGAAGAGTCCAGGTTGACGAAGAGTTGACAGCTATCTGAACATTGGAAGTCTGTTCAAAACCTGTGAGCAGGTTGTGTGAGGCCCTGGCTCAATTCAAGTGAAATAAAAATGTCTAAGACAGAGCCATTTTGCTGTCTAGGAAAGGCCCAGAGGGTTGCCCTCAAGGGCCTCATTAAGGTCTTCATGTTTTCTGGGACAGCCCATGGGTCTTTATCAGAAGTAATGAGCAAGAAGCAAGCTCAGCTTCAGTGATTGTCAAGATCACTATCAATCAGTTCCACCTTCTTAACCTCCATGGCCCAGGGACCTGAGCTGATGACACTTAGCCCACACTTTATCCCACTCTCAGGAGAGCCATGAGAAGATAATGATATGCGTGTCAACTGGTGTGTGTGAAACTGGCAATCAGAGGATTAAACTGGGGAGTGTCTTTGGGAAATTCTCAAAATACAACCATGGGTTATGTGAGCTCTGCCCATTCTACATCCTAAATGTTTTCCTTCCATCTGTCCTTTCTTGCCCAGCCCCTGCTGCCAGCATCCTGCATAAGACTGCAGTCTGGCTTTGGTGACTGAAGGACACTCGTTACTGTATTACTGACCTTGTTGTTCATTTAATTCTATCTCATTCACAGTAATCTATTCAAAACCAAGGACACTGGTAGAATAGACGATAGGAGTTTCAGAGGGTCAGTCAAATGGGAACCATGTTGAAAAATGGTTCTGGAGTCTAAGAGTTGGATTTTTCCTTTCTACTGACACCAGAAAAGCCACTGGAGATACCAGCAAAGGTGGGATTGGATTTAATTTTGTTTCTATGTGCGTTTGCTTGTTTGCTTTATTGCCAACCCATGAACTATATGGAACTTGAGGTGAAACAAACAGTTGGCAGAGGGAGGAACATAGTAGAAGTTCTAACCATTGGCAAGCCTGGGACTGTCTGGGTGGACACAGGTGTGGCACTTCTTCCTGCTCCAGTGGCTCTGTGTGTTAGCCCCCACCATGGCACTTTTGCATTGTATTACATCTCATCTTTTGTCCTCACAGTGTCTACTTATGACATTTGGGAAGTGAACTTTCTACAGAGGCTCCACAATATGTGCTACTTTCCCTGAGACTACCTAGTTCAATTGTTTATATTGGGATCACTCAGGCTGTTACACGCATTTAAATGTCTGAGCCGAAACATTCCTGAAGCCATGGTACATAAATTTTTAACAAAGATCTAAAGAAATATATAAACAGAGTAAGTATGAGAAATCTTGGTTGCATAATGATACATTACACAGTATTCAATATGTTTGATGAGAAAAATACATAAGAGGTACTAAAATTATCTGTGCATGTAACTACGATCTCTACACATCTCTAAACTGCATTGAGTGTAGTCTGTATCCCACAGTTCATTCACTTTTGCTCACTGGTATGATTGTTCTTTTGTTTTGTTTTGTTTCTATTTGTTGCATCTATGCTGACAGTAGAATTATGTTTCACATTTAAGTGTCTGTGATGGTTAATATTAGGTGTCACCTTCACTGGGTTGAGGGCTGTCTAGACAGCTGTAGAGCATCCCATTGGGTATATCTACAAAGGTGTTTCCTGAACGGCAAGCATCTGAGCTGGCAGGCTGAGCACAGAAGGCCCGTGATCCCCAATGCAGATCTTCTGAGGTCCTAACAAAAGCAAGGAAGGGAGGGGTGGAGAGTTTTTGTTCTCCGCTTCAGCAGGTGCTCCCTTGTCTCTTGATGCCTTAGTTATTTTCACTGCTGCTGTGATAAAATAACCAGAGAAAAAGCAATGAACTTAAGAAAGGGTCCATTCAGTCTCTATGTGAGGGCACAGTTCATCACAGCAAGGAGTCACAGCAGCCACACCCATGGTCAGCAAGAGGGTGAGGGACACTTATGCTCTGCTAGTCTTCTCCTTTTTATGCCATCAGGATTCAAGCCCACTGAAGGGAACTACCCTCCTTTAGGGTCAGTCTTTCCACCTCAATTAACCTTATTGAGATAATTCCTCACAGGATTGCCCAGAGGCTAATCTAATCTAATACACTCCCACAGGTGTGCTTGACGGCTCCTCTCATAAGTGATTCTATTGCAGATCTTGTCAATTTGACAATTAACTATCACACTTAACCTCTGCATCAAAGTATCATATTCTTGGCTGTTGACCTTGAATATATACCAGGTTCTCATACATTGGCCGTGGACTTTCAGGCACACTATCTGCATTTCTGTATCTCCAGCTAGGATATGACATTCCATGGGATTTTTCAGATTCCATTATTGTGTGAATCAATCCCACTAATCTCGATTATCTATCTATCTATCTATCTATCTATCTATCTATCATCTATCTATCTACCTATCTATCTATTTTTCTTTCTTTCTTCTTTCTTTCTTTCTTTCTATCATTTGTCTATCTATCATCTATGGTACTAGATGTACACATATGTAATATCTATCATCTGTGAACATCTATTATCTATCAATCTGTTTATAATCTGTTTATCACACATCTATCTATATCATCTATTTATATCCAATTCTGCTTGTCAGGAGAACCTTAATGCATGATCTCTGTCTCATATCAAGAACTACAATCTTAGGGAATAAAAGATTCATTCAGACAGTAACTCTTCTGAGTTGTGCACATGGGACGCAAAGGATCCATATATTATTCCTTACAATATTTGTGTAGACACCTTCATTCCCTCACTGTAAATGTTCTGATGGTATGTGACCCTGAATAACTCATCTGATCCAACTTGACTCCCTTTGACCCCTTTCATAAAACTTTGTTTCTTATGGAAACATCCAGGGCCTGGAGAGATGGCTCAGAGGTTAAGAGCACTGGTTACTCTTCCAGAGGTCCTGAGTTCAGTTCCCAGCAACCACATGGTAGCTATAATGGGACCTGGTGCCCTCTTCTGGCCTGGAGGCATACATGCAAATAGAACACTGTGTAGAAATAAATATATACATACATGCATGCATACATACTTTTTAATTATTCAAAAAAAAAGAAAAGAAAAACCCTCCTCATGTTCTTGGGGTCCACTGATGTATTGTTAATCCTGGGGTAGGTATACATGCTCCTGAAGAAACAGGAGCAGCCTTGAAATACAGTATCCCCATGTGATAGACTTTTGGAGTCAGACAAAGACAAGAACATAGCTGAAGGATGAATGAACACAGCTGGATAAGGTGTTTGGGTGTGTATGTATTTCTGGTGCCATTTTGGAGACTTACTCCAACAAGCTTTGAGACTTAAAACTAAGAGCCCTAACTCATCAGTGGAAAGACGATCTATCTCCACAGGGAGAATAATTATTGTTGGGTACAAGTACCCTGAATCATTCCTGATTATCAAAAGGTTTCTTTACCTCTTCTTCTCTCCAGAGCAATACAGAAAGTTAGCAGAGTTGGTTTGGTCATTCCTTTTCAGATGAAGATTTAGTAAAGGATGACACTCCACATGTGTCCTGGTAGACACTCAGTCACTCTGTGCCCATGTTCTTAAGAAACATATCTTGCTTCTGTAAGAGCTTTCTGTCTAAGAAAGTGATAGAAGCTGCTGAATACACCAGGATGCACAGCTTGAAAGACTAATGTGTGTGTGTGTGTCTTTAATTAGCATATATTAATTATGCAAAATAATAAGTTTCATTGTGACATTTTTATGTAAGTATAATGCATGTATTATGGCCCATGGCTTTCTCTAAATAACAGCCTTCTAATGGTTCTTTCCCTCCACTCACCCTCCACACACACGTACTGATACCCCACCAACATCCCTGAAAGGAATCTGAAGAAAATTTCGTTTTAAAAGTTGATCTTCATGAGAGGTATGTGGGTGCATTAACAGTCTCCACAGATATATGTGCAGGAGGCTCTCACCATGGTCTCTCGGCTCTCCATGACCTCATTTATTTCTAAGCTGAGGTGAGAGATGAAAGACTTCTTATGGACATATTAAAAGTCACAGTGAGCCGAGCTGAGCTGTCACTCAACCCTTATGAGGGAGGCTTAATTAAAAGGACATCAGCTATGTAGGGACACTCCACATCGGAGGACAGGGATGGGTGGGAGAGGGAGGAGATGGTGGGAGGGTGGAACCGGGAAGGGTGGAAAGAGGGTACTATGATGGAGACATAACTTGAAGTAATAAACATTAAAAAAAAAAAAAAGAGGATAGCAGCAATCCAGAAAATGGTCATGAGGGTTCTGAAGCTGGACGGGTATTCTGGCCTGCCCTTTTTATCTCCACTAACTTTGAATTCTATCTCCTAATGCTGATCTTCCTATCACTGTCCACCCTGCCTTTCTTCACAGGAAGTCTTCTGGAACTCTCCCCCAACCCCTCTGACCATTGTTCTTGCCCTTAGTGATTCTTAGCATTTTATATCAGAGTTCTCAAGTGCAAATAGTCGGTAACCACCACCCTGCTCCAAAAGACATCTAAATCAGCATCAGGCTTTTGATATAGAAAATGAATTTACTCAAGGATCCAAGTTAATGCAAATAACAGACAGAGTGATGACAGATGGAATAAGAGAGCGGACAGCAGACAGGTGAGTGTTGAAATCCAAGGATGCCAATAACTCACAAATATATATATATATAGATAGATAGATAGATAGATAGATAGATAGATAGATAGAGAGTAATGTTACTGACTGTGCCACTCTTTGTGATGCAGAAAAGCCCAGGCCTCTATTCAGCCAATTGTGATACCATGGACAAGGTTAAGTTTGTCTTTTTAACTCACAAAATGTGTCTATTCCCTTCTCTCAATTTTTGGAAGAATAAATGGTAAGATCTGATTCAGGTTGGAGTGGTTTACAGGTAGTTACCAAATCTCATCACCTCTACCCCAAGCTCTCACATGCCAGAAGAACTCTGGCAGTTCCTAATAGGTGTGTGGAATGTTAGGTCACTCTGATGCTAAAGGACAGCTCAAATACCCATTTCCCCCCTCTGTGATGTCCACAGGGGAGTGACACAATCTCTGTGGACTCTGCAGGAAACAAACATGGAAAGGACCATGGACCCATGATGGGAAGTATGCCCTCCTTAGAAAGTCAATGGACGCTGGAAGCAACCATAGCAGAACAGAGAGCTACACTCTCTGTAGTGACGAGAATAGTGGTCAGTTCTTAATTCAAGGGACACTTCTCAAGGCCACCCTCCTTAGTTCCAGGAAGCAAATGATGGCTCCTGTAGAGGCTTCTGGGACAAATATTTCCAGTTACAAAATCTGAAGACACTGTGGTATGTCATCGTCAAATCTATGAGATCAATAAAATCCTCATCTTCGCCAATTTTGATGAATGGAAGAGTGTGACTGCTATTGTGCTTTGAATGGACCTTTGGTTTTTTTTTTCTTTTTGTCCTCCTTTTCTTTCTTTCTTTCCTGTTTTCTCCCCATTTTGAAACACATGGCTTATCAGCATGGTTGTTGATTATTAGCTACCAAACACGCCATTGTTCTTGATTGAGCTTGGCCTTTTAGTATAGACATTTTCAAAAATAAATTCCCACAAATGTAACAATGAGGAAAAAAATAAACCAGGCCCTGAGCCCGATGTTCACCAGTCGTGTTTCTGTTTTCCCTCTTTGTGCTCATTCTGGTGCCAGCTCAATTTTCATCTCCTTCTGAGTACTCCCTATTGAAAAGCTAAGTGTTTCAAATCGAATGGGCAAGATTCAGTGCTTCACATCCCTGCAAGCTAAGGACATACCATCTGACCATTAGCACCCCACTGGGCCTCACAAGGACCATTTTGTCTCGGCTGAATGTCATTTCAGCCAGTAACAATTATTTACTTCTGGAGAAAAAAATTTGCTAAGGGACTGGAACCAACTGGTGCTTTTGATTTTGAGGCCTGCTTGGTTATTCCTGAGTTTCAGCTTGGGAAGGAAATTTGCAATTACCCCCTGAGAACACGCCATTCTGCAGGCTTCCTGATGGCTGATGGCATGCAAGAGTGTGAGAGAAGAGAGTGCTTTGTTGTAAGAGAAGATACCCCGCAAGCAGAGAGCTTGTCTCTGACTCAATTTACCATGGATACCGGAAAATTCCCCAATCCTCCAAGTCTCTGTCATTTCACCAAGCAAAAATGTTGCTGGATCTGTTCTCTTATTTGCAAATAGGACATTTAAAAAGAGATTATAAATTTCCATTGCTCCACAGTGTTGAGAATTCTTCAAGTTAAGGCAAAACGTTATTCTTTCTCTGAAGCCTCAAAACTCTGAGGCACTGTCTTTTCCTTGTCACATAGAATTTATTACTGTCACAGACTACTCCAGAGTTTGGTCACTCTAACAGGCACACAGTGGTGGCTCAGCATATCATTTTCAGTTGCCACTGAGGAAGATCTCTAGTGGAGGCCTACCAACCTCTTCTTGCCTCCCACCACTGCCAAGTTCTTTAGGGAAGTCACCACCTGCCCACTCTGAATGCAATATCCAGGAACTCACTAATATGGAAAATATATCTGTAACTCTTCCATAGTACTTTTTAAAAAGATAAATTAAATATAAGTGTAAGAGGCCCCAAGTGAGCTTATAGAAAAACATATAAAATTGACTATCTGATACTGGGGCCAGCCTGGTACCCAGACACTATTATTCATTTGATCTTTTTATTAGACCAAGATACAGTATTTGAACACATATCAATATTACATCACAGCACAGTATAGCACACAATATCTGCTCATTCTGTGAAGCTATGCGTGGTGTTTAAGATTGTATTTAGGTTTCCATGTCTAGAAACCATGAGTTACGGGCTCAAGATGGCATTGCTGCTATTCCTGCTATGGATATCATTATTTTGACAAGTTCTTGTCTAATGCTTTGTTAGGGTCTTCTAATTAACATCTTTCCAATTTTTCATTATTAAAAGGAGGGTATTTCCAACTGTGTGGTTGATGTAGAAATCGGATTTCATGGTCCAAATGAAAGTGAACATCAGAATGTTTGCAAGCATGGGCCATATTTTCTGGATATATCAGAACACAGACTTTCTGTTTTTAAAATATCCATGCTGTAGATGATACCCTTATGAATGAAGATGCCCAAGTGTTCATGTGCTGGAGCAGAACAAAATTTGTGCATTTCTCTCTGGAGCTTCACACACCAAACAGCACATTCAGGCACTTTTATCATTAATTCAATCTAATTAATTCTGTTAATACTATTTAAGTTTTGTGTTCTACAGAACTAACCATTACCTAGTTTTCTCTAATGAATAAGTTGTGCACATATCATCTATGTCCTTTTACATAGATTTCTGTATGCTTCTATATCAGTTTCAAATAATTTCCTTCATATCAGATCACTCAAAACTGTGAATATATAACAAGGATGTGGATCAGAGGTCAGCTTTCATTACTGAGCGTTTTGTTCAGTGCTGTGTAAGATCCTATTGTGGTTGCATTGAGGAGAAAGTCAAGATCATTTCAAAATTCCACCAAACCTTTCAGTCCATGTATTCACTTTTTTGTTAGCAGCACAAGAAATCAGATGAAAGACATTTCTGAGTGTTTTGAATTCAACATTTCCAGTGAAGTATTTGTGATTCATGTTTCAAGTGTGTTTTTGTCTTTCACATCCATCCGTCCCTTTTGTGTTTTCTACCAGCCTCCTGAAAGCAGTTATCTTTTTATTTGTGGCTTCTTCCTTTGGCCTTTGATCTGCTAAGACTTTTAAAAAAATCTTCTCAGGTGTATCGTGGGTCCAAGGACTATCCATTCCATCTATCCACATATTCAAGATGCATACAGACCTTTCCTTCACCTGCAATATGCACAGGGTTTATTTATGGTTTGAAAATGAAGCAACTGTTCGCAACTGTCTTGGTGCTCTTTGCTATCCTAATAGCTCCTGGTTTTATTCTGTTTTATGTAAATTGGGTCACAGATGTTTTATTGCTGCGGAATGCTTTGAAACTATTTCATATGTTCAGTGGGAAAAGAAGCCTCTCAAAATTCATGCTGAAATAATTAAGCTTTTTAATTTCACTGTCAAGTTATCAGGACAAGTGATGAATCTCTTTATATTGTCTGCCTCTGCACACATGACTTCTCTCTTTCTGAGCTACTGAAAGTGCTTTTTCCAATGTTACTCAGCACACCACAGAAGCATCCAGTTTAGCAAGCCTCAGACAGTTTTACCCTGCAGTCGTGTTCCTGGGAGCAAGCTCAGGCTGTTCTGCATGTCTCTGGCATGGAAACCAAGGAGTCCATGAACCTAAATGTGTCTCCCTCATTTCTTTTCAGTCCCAGAACTACTGGAAGTGTCCATCTCCCCTACAGACATATTCGCTATCTTTTTTAATGTGGCTGATTTGAGCAGGTTTCATCCTTCCCACAGTGAGGCAGGCACACAAATGGAGGCTGGACCAGATCAGCTCCTGAATTCATGAGGTTTATACCACTCCTGTGTATATAGGATCCTCCTCCTATGTCAAGAACAAATAACTTCTGGGAATGATAGCTCACGCCTTTAATCCCAGCACTTAGCAGACAGAGGCGATTGCCTCAAGTTAGAGGCTAGTCTAGATCCCAGAGCAAGTTCTGGGCCAGCCTGAGCTACAGAATGAGATGCTGTCTGAAACAAAAACAAACAAACAAAAATTCCAATTACAACAAAAACCAAAGGAACTGATGATGATTCTAAGAACTGTATGGAATGCAACCAGCCAGAGTCTCTGAGTGTATGACGTGGCTGAAATTTCTATAATTGTTGGTTTATAAGCTCCTTTTTCATCCACAGATCTGACAAGATTAGTAGTCTGTTGTCTTTGAACAAGCTAAGGTTGCTATACTCATGCAATTCCAGCATTGTTTATAGTTCTTAGGTGTTCCTTTCTCTCTCTTTCTCTCTCTTCTTTTCAGTTGCTGTGATATCTGTGGTCTAGCTTCCTGGAGTCTCATCAGAAGACTGTTAGGACAAGGCTACCTGCATTCTTGACATTGGTACATTGTGACTTACATCAGAAACCTGAGGAAGTAGTTAGTTGTTCAACCAATCTACCTTTTCATCCTCCTCCTCTCCTTCTCATGTGTTCTCCAGCACTGAGTTCCTTCTGTTTGTTAGTTAAAGTGGGAGTTAGTGAGCATTAGCTGCAAAGTTCAGAGTGAAAGTAGAAGGTCTCATGGAAGTGAGTGTGGAAAAATGACTTCTGTTGATGCTTTTCCTCTACCTTGCCCCAGAGCAGAGACAACAGCTAGATGAAAGGGCATGGCTGTGTTTCAGTGGAAGGGCAGCTCTCAGCAGGCTGGACTTTGGCAGTTCACACAGACATTTTGTGATTGTCACAAAGATGAAGTTTGTGCCATGCTACTGGTACCTAAATGTAGGGATCCAGGGAGGCTGCTTAACAACCTTGAGAATACAGAGCAGCATAGACTCTCCAGCTCCAATGCAGAGTGAAGACTTGGTAAAATCAGGGCCAGGCTACAACCATCCCTCCCAAGTTCCACCTTATAAAAATTCTACAACCACCTAAAACAGCACCAACAATGGAGGGACCAGTACACAGACTCATGAACTATAGAGGATATTTCACACTCAAACCACAACACCATGGAACTACAATGTGAAGGATGTTTCACATTCAAACCACAATACCATGGAACCACATAGTCCATTGTCTACTCCCCAGAAAAATTGAGGATAATTTCCTAGGCAAAAACCATACACTATTACAAAGTACATGTTCTTGGGTAGTCACTCATCTCCCTCTAAATTGTGTCCTTTTTTGCTTACACAGATTGGCACTGTCCTCCCTGCTTCCTTGGTTTCCTCCTGGTCACCTTCATCCAGGTATTGTCTGCACATGTCCACAGATGGTCCACCTGAACCTGACTGAACTCTGATGTTAGTGTTCAGCCCATGGAAATAACCTTCTTCCTGACAGGTGAGTGAGTATAAGCTCTCTGGAGAATGAAAAAGGTTTTGCTAGGCTCACCTGGGATGCTGGACTTAGTGCTGTCATGCGATCTCATAACAAAAACATGTCTTCCATGTGATGTAATATTCAAGGGATAATGAAGACTGATAAGTATGTTTTAAAAGCCATAACTTCTCTGACTCACCCTGGGAAGACCTAATGTTCTCAAAGCATTTGTATGTTGATTGGAGCTAATGACAAGTTCTGTTTCTTGAAAGGGTTGTTGGACACCATGTGCATCCTGATCCAGATTGATGCCTGGAGCTTTTCAAGAGCTCCATAGCTATGCTGCAAAGATGGGGAGAGTAGCAGGACTGACCATGTGGTGAGTTACCTGGTTAGTACAATGTTCTGGTGGCACGTTTTAAAGCTATGATCTCCCATCTCTGTCTTTTGTGTGATTCTCAGGAGACATTGTCTGCTCTGTATCTACCCTCCTCACAGAGACACATCAGTTCATTGTTGCTGTCCCAGTCCTTGTACTAAGATATGAGAACCTGGAAATTCTGACAGATGGACAGGTGCTCATCAACCTGATATCCATAGATGACACTTTTCAGAAAGAACTGTGCAATAAACAGAGACCAAAGTTGTGTAAAGAAGTAAATATCATCATTAGAACTGGCCAAAGTCTTCTCGACACTGGAACTAGTGGGAAGAGGATTCCAAGATCTTCATGGGAAACTGGAACAGAGTGAGAGGAGGGATCTGGACTCGGATGCATGCCACAGCATCTTAAGTTTGTTAAAGCACCTCCTTTCCCTACCTCACCCTGGAGTCGTATTGAACTAAAATCTTAGAGGACAGAAGGAAGAATATTTTACATAACCCCTAACTGATTTTCACTCAGTCATCTGGTTTTAAACACAGCAGTATTCACTGCATTTGATCCTGTAATGGTCACAACAAGAACATGTCTGCATGGTATCTGCAGAGACCAACCATCTTGGCACCTTGTATTGTTCCTGAAAGAAAAGTCACTTGCTACTGGTGGAGACTCCTTTTGTTTATGGTGTTAATAACAGATGTAGGAAAGTAACATGACACATGCTTGCTTAATGTGATCAAGGCAATTATTCATTTATTCATCTCAGCTCAGTGCACTGATGCAAGCTGGGTCTGTAAATCTTGCAGGCATGGCCTTTATGAGTGTGTAAACAGAAACCTGTGTCCAATGTAATAAATCATCTCCAAGCCATGCTCATCACTGTGCCTCCTGATTCAGTGAGCATTGAAGGGGAAACAGAGAATGATAACTGAGCTCACACTATGAAAATATCAGTAAATTATCTATCCAAGAATATTCAGAGCAGAGGGCTACCTTTTCTGAATAGCTGTCCAGCAGGTACCAATGGACAGGAGCTACAAAAGCAAGAATAAGGTTCTGTTGGAATGATTATCGTTCAACTAAACTAAAGCATGAAGTGACATTGTTTATTGAGGGTTGGTATCTGGACTGGATGCTGGACAGATGTAGATTTTTGGTGCTTTATTCAAAAAAGCTAAAATAAAGACAGACACAGATTTCAATGCAGCAAGGAAATTTTATTCAAAGTGAAATAATATGCAGGTCAGATATGCTGCCAAGAGGGACAGAGTTAGAGAGTATCTCAGGTCTCTGTTATTGATTGGGGCTTCCTTCGCTGGTGCTGAAGATGAAGAGGACTTGGTTACTAGAGGATATAGTAAAGACGGCTCTCATCTTTGATTGGTATGCTTGGTTACCTAGACTTTTCTTTTCTGTTTCTTTAACTTCCCATGATGCATCTAACTTTAATCATATGCATGTTCAACCATGCATAGTCATAAGATTGTAACTAGAGATTATTATTCCTCTAAAACTTCTCTCAGATGACACAGTCCTACTGTGCATGAACTCAAAATCTGTCTAAACTGGATAGTTATCCCTCACTCAAATGCCCAGATATATCTGGGAATGTATGGTATTTTTATTAAAATTAAAAAATAATTTCATGCATGAGAACTATATTTACATTATTGCCACCCCTCTCTTTCCCATCTCTAACTTCTCTTGTATTCCCTCACTACCTTTCAAACTTATAACCTTTTCTTTTAAATTATTATCATTATATGTAGATATAACTTTCTGAGTCCATTTAGTACATGTGTATAAAAGTTAAGAGAAAAAGTCAGTGGAAAGAATGCAGCTGTTTTGTTTTTGTTTGAGTCGGTGTATATACATCCTCTGCTGCCCTGGTTGGTCACTCATTGAAGAGCTCAAGTCATCCTCGCATAACAGACTCTCAAGTACCTGGAACTACATGTTCCCAGCTGAAGAAGAAGATGAAGAGAGAAGGGAGTTAATGATGGTGTAAACATCAAGCCTCAGAGATGCAATGAACTCTAGAGATGAGGGAGAAAAAATACATCTAACAAAGCAACAAGAACATGAATGGGGACCTGTAGTGTGAGTGATCCGACATTTGCTCACACTGGAGGCACAAGGACGTCTGTACACTGTAGTTGGTTTTGTTGTTGCTGTTTTCTATAAAGCATGAGGCCAGCTCATTGGAGAAAGATGAAGAATGGAGACTAATTGTGATGGATCCTAGAAGGGTGACAGGAAGCAAGGATTCCATGTTGTGGTGATGATGTATTAGACCGAACACAAGACATGGTATGTTCTCATAATGGCAAGCTGAGAGCTAGGAGATAAGAAGACAGATGCTAAGACTGTAAAGCACACCAAATAGACAGAGAAGTAATGTCTGGGTTTCAGAATCAGGGATTTAGGCCCCAGTGAGGTGGGAAGTGGGGAGGTCTGATGGCTCCTAATGACCCAAATGCGCTATCAGTTTGCTCACGTAGCTGATGTTTTCGCAGCTCTGTGCTTCACTGGATGTTTGTTCCTGCCTCTATGATACTTTGGAGCCAAAGTCAACCACAAGGTCCTCTATCATAACAATCAGGACCTTAAATTTCTTTTGGAAACACTCATAATTATACATGTTTAATATATATATATATATATATATATACATTACACACATTCTCATATATGGATCTAACCATATATATATTGCTGGATGGATTTTGAGATTCTATTTACATATGTGCAAATATGCCTAGATTATTTATAATGTAAAAATGCACATTTATTTAAATTTTGTAACAGTGTATCTTAATTTTAACACTACTGAAATTGTATACATGAATAGACAAGAACTATGACAATTTCCCCTGATAATTGTACTTTTGTATTAAAAATTATTTTGTCTTTGCATGAGTGTGCATATGTATATGATATATATTTGCGTGTGAGTGTCAGTGTGTATACATTTGGTTACACATGCTATGGTGCATGTGCACCAGTCAGAGGACAGCCTCAGATGTGGGTCTTCCCCCTCCACCTTGCTTGAGATGGGGAGGGTCTCTTGTTTGCTGTGTTGTACGCCAGGATAGCTGGCCATTGGCTTTTAGAGAGTCTGTGTCCAGCTCTTGTCTCATAGTAGGAATTGTAGGCATAGTGTATACCACTGCATCTTAATGTGGGCTCTGGGGAACTCACCTCGCCTACTCATGTTTGTGTAACAAACACTTTCCCCACTGAGGCTTCTCCCCAACCCTGTGTGTGCATTTTTTTTTAACATTCAGTATGTATACTCTGTGTTTCTATGACTTTGATGAATGGATCAAAACTAATTGCATTTTTTTCCTTATAATGGTTCATGTCTAATTTTGTGTGGTGTTTATGTGAATGTTTTCAATTTTCAGTTTTTGGTCAGTTTCATGAAAGCAACAAAAATTAAACTAGGCAAGGTTAAACTAAATGCTCTACTTTTATCTCAGAAATTGTTCCATGCTTTGGGGAACTATAAAAGTGAAAGATGAAAACTATCCTGTCAGTAGAACTTGGTGTTTCTACTGTCTGTCTGTCTATCTATCTATCTATCTAGAAAAGTGAAGAAAAGTCACCATTTTCTATTTATAATGAAAGTCCTCAGTTCAGAGAACTTTCAGCATGGGAGGGACAACACTGGTGGAGATTTGAAAATGCTGCAAATTGTACTAGTCCAGGGCCTCAGTATTTGAAAGAAACTTCCAGTGAGCATTCCTCTGAAGATGGAGAGAGATGAATAGATGAAAGAGGTAATAGAGAATGAAAAATATCCAAATTCAGGATGTACATGAATGAAAGTGTCAAAGAATAATAAATAGATAGATAGTTAGATAGGTAGATAGATGATAAATAGATGATAGATAGAGATAGCAGAAACACCAAGTTGTACTGACAAGGATAGTTTTCGTTTTTCACTTTTATAGTTCCCCAAACATGGAACAAATTCTGAGATTAAAAGTAGAGCATCTAGTTTAACCTGCCCTAGTTTGCTTTTTGTTGCTTTCATGAAACTGACCAAAAACAACTTTGGAAGGAAAAGATTTATTTAACTTACATATTACAGGCAACCACTAAGGGAAGCCATGGCAGGAACCCAAAGCAGAATCTGAAGACAGGAACTGAAGCAAAGACCATAGAGAAACCCTGCTGACTGTCTTCCTCTCCATGGCTCACCTAAGCTGCTTTCTCAAGACCCTTACACAGGGGTGCCATTAGGCACATGAGGATGGGCCCTCCTACATCCATCACTAATAAAGAAAATGTCCTACAAACATACATAAAGGTCAATCTGATGGAGGCAATGCCTCAACTGAGGTTTCTTCTTCCTAGGCATGTGTTAAATTAATAAAAGTCCTACTGTGACATTACATGTTGACAATGGTTCAGGTACGTTTAGTTAAAATGCATGAGAAAATTGACATGACTGCTGGAGAATTTATAAAACTTAACAGTTGCATGAGTAACAGGTAAGAATAAGAAATCAATATGGGATTTCTTTCCCCTTGCTTTTCACCCAAAACCATTCAGTTCCAGTGTATATCCCAGATTCTGTCCAGGCTACATATCAAGTAACAAGCAGCCAAACATGTCTAGAAGATACTGTGTTATATACAGACCTAAATACCACCTATGCACACAAATGAATATGGAAATATGCAGCCTAATACTCTGATGTATGCCACAAAGGTTAGAATTCATTTCAGGAAAGACTTTCAGATTGAGCATTAGGAATCTCTCTCTCTCTCTCTCTCTCTCTCTCTCTCTCTCTCTCTCTCT
>CAJQZJ010008952.1:1835523-1861013 GCA_907164525.1 Lophiomys imhausi
CTCTACTGCCGACTTAGGGGGTCTTTTAATAATTTTCATTCCCTTCAGTGTATCTGGCTTCCTGTAAATATTTGTGGAGGGACTCAGTGATTCCTGTGCATTTTCTTTCCTTGCTTATGAAACAGACCAGAGCATCTAGTCTACATGATTCATGGAGAAATAAAATGAAAATAAGCTTCAATGAGAACTGCCTGTGTTGCAAGACACTAACTAGCATGGGGTATAATTGTGAGATATAAGTTGGTGGTTTTCTTTGTGGCTTTTCCACATTATTTCCTTACAAGTTTTCTTGACAGAAGCATTTGGACTGTAAGCTAGTCTCCTGTCTGTCAATTGCCTCCAGGAAAGTTCTAGCATCAAGGAGCAGAGGGAGAGAAATCCTTTTTTTCTGGTGCCTCCATGTCTAACCTGAAGCTTTCAGTGGAAAGGATTCAGAGTGGAAATTTGGACAAAAAGATGTCCCCATCTCCTCTGTCCTCTCACAGGACACTCAGGATACACCATAGTGGAGGAGAAGGAAAGAGATTAAGAAAAGAGAAGAGGGCTTCTTAGGATAGTGATAGCTATGTTTTGGATTTCACAGATGAAGAAACAAGCCCAGACTTGTGAGACATTCTGCATGGGGTTCTCCATTATTCCAGAGGGATCTGGGAAGACTAAGAAAACCCCAGAGAACCCAAGCTCCATTCAGGCTGAGCTGACAGGCAGCATGGGCCCTCCTTGCTTCTAGCAGGGATGTGGGAGAGAGACCCAGGACTTTCTTGCTCATACTGCTGCATTAGTTGCTTTGGTCAGCTGGTGTCCCATTTGCCTGAAGCCAGAGACCAGAGCCTGCGCTTGCTGGCAAAGCCTAGGTACTCAGCTAATTTCCTAGGGAATTCTGATGCGCCATCTCATCCTACCAAAGCACCCATCTTACTTTTAAATGGAGTGTTGATAGAAGCCCCCTCGACACACTTATGACCTTACAGTGAAGACCTAGTGGAGAATGCCTGGTGCATGTGGGGTTTGCTCAGTTGGGACCCCCATCCTTCCAGGTGGTACATGAAAATGTTCATTAGAACACGTTAAGACTGACTGCAAGGACAGTCCAAAGCAGACTGGCCGTGGCTCTCTTTTTCAACACCTTCCATCAAGCCTCTTACTTCCTGTGGGGCTGTTCTACACTAGGGGATGTTGGGGGATGGAGCACAGGCCTTCTGTGACTGACTCTCCTATCTCTTGTCCAGGAGAGATCATGGAAAAACAAAACAAAATAGGCATGACAAATGCTTGTTGTCTGAGTGTGCACAAGAGCCTTGTTACCTGTGCATCCCAGGCTGTGAGGTACAGATGAACTCCTACCCAGACATGGGTTCAGCTTACAGAAACAAGGACAACATGCTTGCCATGCTTCCAGGCCGCCATGCTATATGGAACTTCTGTAATTAATGCTCAACATTCAGCCGGAGGGAAATGTGACACCCTCGTCATTTTATACACTTTGCTCATTCCACATTTAGTTCCAGCTCAACAGCAGGAAAATTAAATTTAGTTCAATCTGCTAAACTCAACTCAGCCCAATAACTTTCTAATACTTCTCTTTTGAGGTAGAGATCGTATTTTCTGCTTTAAGAAGGGGACCCAGCCATGGTATTCTCTCATGTCTCCTTATTCTGGGCTGTGTTGGTTCTGATGTTCCTGGTGCCAGAGGCAGAAGAACAGGCACTGACATTGAGTTTTAGCTTTTACTTAACACTGGTTGAATCAGCTCTCATTCACGATTACAAGTATCTGGGACCCCTGAAAAACACTAGAGCAGAGGAAAATGAGGCATGTGGCCAGTGTGTCTGCACCCGCAATAATGTGTAATAAGTGATCAATAAATGCTTATCCAGTTAGAGAATTAAGCAAAGAAACAACAGTATAGGCCATGTTCCTTAACTATTTTGCACTCAAGTTAGACACTGTGTGTCCCAGGCCATCTTCAACAGCAGTTCACAAGACTCTGAGATACCTGCAGACTTTGGCACTGGTTTTCCATGGTGAGACCCCATTCATGGAGGATGGAGGAAAGGCTCACTCAGTGTGAGGAATGGGCTGTGCTTAGGTTCAGGAAGTGAGGGGCTTAAACAATTCTAGGTCCTGTTCCTTTGACATAATGAGGTGAAATGAATCTCATGAATGCAAGCAAATGCGAGATTCTACCTCAGTCTGTATTAGGGGAGGAGGTCAGTATGCATCACAGTAGGGATGAAACAAAGCAAGGAAACAGGGATCAGGAGGGACTGAGTTCAAATCCTGACTGCTGCTTACTGGCTATGCCACTGGCTGTAAAAGTAACTTTTATTCCCCTGAGGTAGTTGTTATCTCACAGGCTTACTGCCTCTGTCTGCTAACCTAGGCCTAGTCCTTGAAGCTTCTACCCTCTGTACAATCTAATCTAGGCTTAGCATGTTTTCAATCTCTGAGACTTACTGCTGAATAAACTCACCCTTTCTAGCTCTTTCTGAACTCGTGCTGGCTGATTCAACTCAGCTGTTCTGGCTCAAACTCCTCTCCAAGGTGACTGACTACAACTGGCTTCTCTCAGCTTCTGACTGAATTGCTCTGCATGGCCTCAAACTAATTCTAGCAATCTGTTCTAATCTTCTGGCTCCTTCTCATTCACTGGCTCATTCTGTCTTTACTTGTTTCTAGCTTGTTCTCTCTCTCTCTACAACCTTTCTCTGTACAAATCTCCTAGTAAAACTGCATCCTTTCCTTCATAGCCTCTCAACTGACTCCCAACTGACTGACTGACTAAACTCCTCTGCACTGAACCCAGTTGACTGAACTGAACTGTCTCAAGAATGCTGTGATTAAAGGTGTGTACAACCACACCTGGACCTCAGCTTTTCTGAACCTGTAACTTGCTCTGTCCCAGGCTGGCCTTAAACTCAGAGATCTGTTTGCCTCTGTCTCTTGAGATTAAGAGTATGTCTATATTCCACCCAGAGTAGCCCTGTTGCTAGACTAAAAGTCCTCTACACCTGGCCAAAAAGACTGAAGTGACGGAGACCATGATACCAGCCTCAGTCAGCCAGGCAGAAGATCACATGAGGGAAATGGCCACTGTGGTGGTTAAACAGAAATCTTCAATCAGAGGTACAACACTGCACTGCTGAGTTTACCCGCTGCAACCTAAACTTCCTTAAGTGATGATTGACGTGTAAGTCTTCAACTAGCAAGACCTGCCCTAATGCTTCTAGGTCTAGCCATTGTTAATCTTTGCCCCAGCAGATCATACAGGAGCAAAGGCTTCTGACTGTGGTTTGTGCAGCTCTGTGTTCTCATTCTCTGGAGAGAGAGCTAAGGTTTTCGCTGAGGCTGCCAAGCTGTGCCATTTATTCCTGCTGGAGTTGGCACTAGGGCAGAATCCAATCTCATTGCCGGCACTCTAGAGTCCTTGGAAGAAAGGACTCGTGTGGAATATTAATATAAACTGTTGTTATCAATCTCCGCCAAAGTCGCCTTTTCATTCTGTGTCTCATAGAGGTTGTAAAACAGAGCCTTCCAGGAAATGCGCAGTTGACAAGGCTTTGATTCATTCCAACAATGATCTGAAAAACTGGGATATCAGTGGTTTTTGGATGTATATGTGCGTGTACCTGGCTTTATAGTACAGAGGGAATCCAGTTAGGCTGCAGGAGTCCCAGGAACCAAGGCTCTCCCTTGGCAGAGATACAAGAGGACTAAGCAAAATGGAATTCACATGTAGCTTCCACTCTGAACTCTTGGCCACAGGGTGTCCACGGCAGTTTGTGGAGGATGGCTCACTCACAGGGGAAAGTTTTCATTTCAGCTGTTGATTTCCAGGGATGGGGTCAACCTCCCTTCTTCCCACAGGATTCACAGCCAGCTTTGTTCCCATACCCATCAGGATGTACTCTCTGCCATTGTTCGCTGGCCTGGATTTTCCCTCAACTCTGTCAGCCGCCCAGTCTCCTTGTTTGCTGTGTGTGTTTGTCTTTCTGGTATGAAGTTTGTTTTTCAAGCTCTGACAGACTGGCAAGGCAAACAAGGTTGCCATTTTTGTTTTGTTTTGTTTTGTTTTTTTATGAGTGTAGCAATTTTTAGCCCTTTGAAAACAATCCTGAGACTGGGAGGTTATAATTTGGGATGCCATGTGTATAGGCATATATTCAGCTTGTATTGTGGCTGAGGCAGAGAGCTGCAGGAAGGAGGTGGAAGACAGATGAACATGGATGGTTTTATCAGCTATGGAGGGATGACGCTCCTGTCAGAATTAAAAGATGAGAAAGAAGAAAAATCGAGTTTTATAAAGTATTTTGGAAAACTAATTTTGGAGAATGTGCTTATGTCTGTCAAGCATACACATGTACAATAAATACGTGAACGACATCACATCTTGAATACATTTATTTCCAGACTATATGCATAAACTCTGGCAATCTCATTCTCTTCTTTTCCACCGACATAAAGACAAAGAGATCTCTGAATGTGATGAGAATATCACAGGTGTAAAGTCGCCATAGGAAGCATTGTTATCTCTACTGTATGGGTGCAGGATCCTGGGGAAAAAGACTGAGGTAGTGAGCTTCAGATGAAAGCCATGGAAAGAAGGCCAAAGACAAAGACCAAAGACCTTTTCATTTTTTTAAACGTGTCTTTATTTTTGAGAAGTTTATATATGTACACAATGAAATATGATCATAGCTATACCCTACCACTCTAACTCATCGCATATCCCTCCTACATACCCTCCAACCCACTCCACATATATGCCAAGATACATATCCGAAGTCTTTTTAATGATACCTATATGTACATGGTTATGAAGCCAATCTACTGGATCCTGGGAATCCTACCAATGGTCACATCCTCAAAAAAGAGTGATTCTCTTTCCTTAGTAGTTATAAACTGCCAGTGGCTCCTCAGTTAGGGTTGGGACTTGGAGATCATCTACCTCATTTATGCTAGGATTGTGGCTGGCTTCATCTTGCGTAGGTCTTATGCAGGTAACCACAGCTGCTGTGAGCTCATGACTACAACAGCCACACCATGACCAGAAGACAGCATTTCACGGCACTCTCCCCCATCATTCAGCTCTTATTTCCACTTCCTCTTTCACAATGTTTCTTATGCCTTGGTGGTGAAGGTTGTTTTAGAGGTAGTTTTAATACACATGTTACATTTAGGACTGAGCACTCAGTCTCCTATTCTCAGCACTTTTCCCAGTTTTGGACCTGACTTTCTGCTGCAGTAAGAAGCTTCTATGACCAAGCTTAAGAGTAGCCAGGTCTATGGGTATGAGCATAAATGTAGAAGACATTTTGGCACCATTACCATTTATCAAATTGACAACAGTACATCCGACTTAGGGTCTATAACTTCTTCAGCCATAAAATTTTGACCAGAATTTTAATACCAGGAATGAAAATGTAACCTATTGGAACATGCTTCAAATACAGTCAGAAAGTGGCTAATTTCCCCCACAACAGCCATGTCATTATTGGACCAATAAGCACATGATGTCTTTTTTACCCCAGTGGTCTGCATAACACTTTCTAGCACTGTTAAATCTAGCCAGCAGGGGAGAAGTTTGCTGGTCAGTTTGAGATTGATTTTTCTGTGGCCTGAAGGGAACATGTGTGGTGTCTTCAGCAGTAGGGTCTTACTATGTGATTATGGTGGGAAACCAAGAGCAATGTCACTTTGGAGAGTCTGGCACCTACTTGACCAAAGGCTCATAGGGAGGTTTGCCATGCTTTTTACTGTTAGTTTTGTTTAATAACCTGTTATCTGACAGCAACATTATCCACCTGTGCAGAGTAATAACTGTTCAATATTTTTAATAGCTGTATTTTGAAGATTTGTTTACTTGTTATTTTCATGTGTATGTGTACATGAGTTTATGCATATCATACATAATGTGTGATGTAGGATCCCTTAAAGGCCAGAAGAGGGACTTGGAGTCCCTGTCACTGAAGTCACATGGTTGTGATCCACCTAATGTGAGTGCTGGGAATTGAATTTGGATCCCCCAGAAGAGCATCAAGTCCATTTAAGCACTGAGCCATCTCTCCAGCCCCAACACTGTATTTTGAAATTAGCTTACTAACTAATGATTTCCATCAGATTTTCCCATGTGCCCTTAGTTTGGGTTGAATCACCCACAAGTCCTTCTTACCTTTTTTTTTTGATCCAACCTGATTCTAATTGCCCCAGTCTCTTGGAAGATACAGAGTATATGAGATCGCACCTGGTTAAAGAGGGTAGTCACAAGAACTTGCCTAGTGGTGGCCTTATGAGTGACCTAGGCAATGATTTCCTGCAGGTACAAAGAGAGCCCAATAGCTATTTAGGAATGATATTTAAAATACATCTTCTTGCACAAAGATATTCTTATTTAATTACATGGTTTTTCCTTATAGATGGTTTTCATATCATTTTTATGTGTTTATTTCCAGCCACTCTAATGTAGGCATCTTCACAGGTCTCATTTTTACTATCATTTCTCTGTCTGGCCACTGGATAAGCATCTTTAGTACGATGGTGTCTCTGGCTGCTCATGAAGTCCTGGTTGGAATCCAATGACAGAATAAGTCTTCAACTTCAAGGAAATAAGCAAGAGAGAACAGATTTGGAAAAAGTGGGTGTTTTAGAGCTAGAACAAGAGACCATTGTAAATAATCTGCTAATATCTGTACATCAGGGTAGGTATAACTCATAGCAGAGTATGCCTGCTGTTTGTGCCTTATGACTTCTTGGCATATCCGAGTTTGAAGACTCAGCCCCAGGCTGTGTGGAGATAAGGAATAGACACCAAATCCAGTAACTGTAAATGAAATAACAGTCTATAGAAAAAAAAATATTGGGTGGTTCTTTTATTTTTGTTCTGAGTATGTGTAGTACTTCTGGTAGGGATTAGTGTCATAAAACCTAACCAACGCATTCAAAAGACCAACATGAAGGCACCAATTGGAAGCTCTTAGGGGGACAGCTGCAGCCCCTATGCTCACTGCTCAGCAGATGGGCTCCATTCCCAACAGAGTCTGCTGGTGAGAGGGTCATCTCCTCTGTTGGCCAAGGACCTCATCATCTGAAGTGCAGGAGTCTGAAATGGGCTCTGTGCCTTATTTTCTTTAATCTTTCCATGGTGTAAGTGAACCATGAGCACATAAGTAATGTCACTCAACCAATCAGAACTATCTTTTCAATTCCTCAGCACTGGTTAATGTCATGAATACTCATGTAAGAATAGCCGCAACAGTTCTGGGAAGATAGCTCAGAGGGCAAATATGTTTACTGTCACACTAAACGGCCTGAGCTCAACACCACGCATAAAGGAAGTAGAGAATACATGCCTACAAGTTGTCCTCTGGCCTCCACACATGCACCACAGCACACACAGAGAATAAATGAATGCAATGAAAAATGCTAAGGGGCTGGAGAAGTGGCTCAGTGGTTAAGAGTCCTTGCTGCTCTTCTAGCGGTCTCAGATTCAATTCCCAGCACCCACACGGTGGCTCACAACTGTCTGCAACTTTAATTGCATCAGACCCTATGCCCTCTTCCAGCCTTTTCAGGTAGGTATGCTTGTGCTGCACAGACACACATGTGGGCAAATATCCTTACATACAAAATAAAATAAAAAATGAAAAACCTTTAAAGAGAATTATAGGAGTGGCTGTGAGGATATATAGTAGGTATCTTGCATATTCTAGGCTACATACCAGGTATATGGGCCACATGGTACAGAATCTCAACAAACATTCTATTGAACATGCTGATTGTTCAATACAAACAGCATATCTACTTTTTTTTCAAATTGGACTATAGACTATATTTTGGAATGCAATCTTAAGAAGAAAGCAGAGCATAACATGGAGGTGTTAAATGGCAGATCTGTGATAAATATAAATATCAAATGTGTTATTTTGATGTATATGGGCGATAATTGGATTTTAAATTACCCATCCATAAAGCACAGAATTCATAGTGCAGGAAGTTTAGTTATGAAAATAATTATAAGAAAAAGATCTGTCGTCCTTACATCTAATTCTAAAATACACGTACATATATTTAGGGAACATTCTGAGCTTCTATTTCCCACCCCCAGACTTTGCAATTGAGTTTTTGCAACAAGGTTGAAGTACAGAACCAACTCTATGTGAACTTCTGTTTGTGAAGAGTGAGCACAGAATTGGGGTTTCTTACCTTTTCTTTCCGTTCCTTTTTCCAATGGCAACTTGGAATATACCACAGGGCAGGAGTGTATGGGCTCCTGGGATACCAAAATATTGCCAAAGGAAGATACAAATCACTTATAAAATCATGTCATCTATGTAATCCTACTTAATGTATCCAGTAAATCATTGTTGAACATGACTGGGTACCAGGTGCTGCTGAGAATTGATTATGGTTTAGTTGTCACAATTTTGGGGAGTGGTCCCAGAATTACACGCACTTCAGAATTTGAAGAGAGTAGTAGATATAATTCGGGAAGGGAAGTGGCTCTAAGGTCATCAAACTCTCACACCCTATGTCAAGTTCATCCAGAGAGCTCCATATACCATGGCTATGCTGAAGCTGGTCACTCAGTGGCTGGAGATCTGCTCATCAAGTAGACTTGGCCCTCAGGGACTTAACGTCTGTGTTTTGGGAGGCTGGGTTCTTGGTTTTAACCTTGGTGTAGTAAATAGCTATTTGGTAACAATGAGTGTCACTGAAGATGGAACAGATGAAGACAGATAGTGACTTGGTGGGGTGAAGTGATTTTTATCACACTACTGCCTGTGGACGGTAGGACTTTGGTGACAGACGAGTTCTTAGCAAGAGACTTCCAGAAAGAGGGCTTGTTATTCCCTTTCTGATCAGTTGTTTATTTAACTATTCCTAAACAGTCACTAAGGATCTTTTTTTTTTAACTAGTAAGTAGCTTAAAAGTGAATTTGAGTCAATTTGTAGGTGTAAAAATACCAGAGTTTTTTAAATGTTAGCTGTTCTTCATTGCTTCTTTTGCAATTAATCTGGCCTTTACAGTAGTAAGGTTTGTTTCTGGTAAGATTAAAGGATAACGCAAGCAAATGCAGATCTCTGTCTGAAAAGGTGACAATCAATTGTGGTTTTGAGCAGCGAATGGTACGAGTTACATACCAGCTCTCAGCAGGTGTAAACACACAGCTCACAAACTAGAAATAGATTTAAAAATTAGCACATATAGGTGCAAAACAAGTCTAACTGATTCTCTATGCATGGCATTCAAGTCGGAGAAGTGAAAATAGGAAGTTTTAGAAATGGCTTTGTAAGGATATCAGGTGACTGAGGTTAACATCTGCATCTAACCTACTCACAGGAGGACTACATTCCAGAAGGATCTTCCTCTAATACCTGAACTCTTATCAGTGGCTCATTCCTAGATGCTTGGCACTGATATCCAAGGAAGTTCACTCTGAGAAAAGACAAAGGCCTAACTAAAGTAAGCCCTGATCTGCAGGTATGTTAATGCAGTTTTATATGATTGTGTTAGTTTACCTCTTTACCTGGCTATTATCCAAATAATTGAGACTCTCTTATATTATTTGTTAAGCAGGCTTTACAACTTAAAAACTGAGCAGTTCTTACTCTATTCTTAACCCACTAAACTAATCTGGCTTCCCCCCAGGGTAAATCTCAGAGATACTTGCTCTTTGTGGCTTTCCTGCTTTAGCTGAATCTCTCCTGGTCTCTCCTGCTTCTGCCTCTTCTGAATCCCTCTTCTTCCTCACTTTAACTCCTCCTCCCTTGGAGAGCAGGAAGTCCAACCCTATTCTCTCCCCTGTTCAGTGATTGGCTGTAAGATGCTTTATTGGCATATCAGGGGACAATTGAAGAGCAATGTTTACATATCATTGAGACATGAGCTCTTCAGAGCAAGGACTGGAACCAGATACTGGGGGTACAGAAATCAGTATTTGAATTACATAATAACCTCACACCTACACAGGTATCCCATGGGTTTGTGTTGACTATATGCATTGCATTGATTGTGTAGGTCCCATTCTACCTAAGACTGTTCATGGGGTTGAAAAATATCACCTTGTACAAAACTTAAGTCCAAGTGGATCAAAGACCTTAACATAAGACCTGTCACACTAAATCTACTAGAAGAAAAAGTGGGAGAAACCCTCGAACTAATTGGCACAGGCGACAACTTCCTGAACAGAACACCAACAGCTCAGGACCTGAGGTCAACAATCAATAAATGGGACCTCATGAAACTGAAAAGCTTCTGCAAGGCAAAAGACACTGTCATTCGAACAAAATGGCAGCCTACAGACTGGGAGAAAATCTTCACCAACTCCACATCTGACAGAGGGCTAATATCCAAAATCTACAAAGAACTCAAGAAATTAAATGCCAAGAAACCAAATAATCCAATCAAAAAATGGGGGACAGAGCTAAATAGAGAATTCACAAAGGAGGAATCCCTAATGGCTGAGAGACACTTGAAGAAATGCTTAACAACCTTAATCATCAGAGAAATGAAACTCAAGACGACTCTGAGATTCCATCTCACACCTGTCAGAATGGCTAAGATCAAAAGCTCAAATGACAGCACATGCTGGCGAGGGTGTGGAGAAAGGGGTACCCTACTCCATTGCTGGTGGGAATGCAGGCTTGTGCAACCACTATGGAGGTCAGTCTGGCGATATCTTAGAAAACTTGGAATAGCTTTGCCTCAGGACCCAGCCATACCACTTCTGGGTATACACCCAAATGCCTCTTCACGGAATCATAAGGAAATTTCCTCATCTATGTTTATAGCAGCCTTATTTGTAATAGCTAGAAACTGGAAACAACCCAGATGTCCCTCAACAGAAGAATGGGTTAAAAAACTGTGGTACATCTACACAATGGAATACTATTCAGCTATCAGGAACAATGAAATTATGCATTTTGCAGCCAAATGGATGGAACTAGAAAAGCTCATCCTGAGTGAGCTAACCCAGACTCAGAAGGACGCATATGGCATCTATTCACTTATAGTAGGATTTTAGCTATATAGTAGAAGGTATCGAGACTACAACCAACACACCAAAGGGAACTTGGACATAGACTTTTTATTTTTAATTTTTATTTTTTATTTATTTTTTATAGATTTTTTATATTTTTCTATTTTTTAGTCTTTTTTATCTATTTGTCTGCTTATTGGTTTGTTTGTTTAGTAGTTCTCTCTCCCGGGCAATGAGACACTTTTCACTGATGGTACTGCTTCGTAGACCCCCAATGAATGAGGAGGCTCTTGGCCCTCATATGACCTCTCAACTGAGATGAAGAACTGTTATATAAGGACACCCCACCCCAGAGAAATGGGATGGAAGGGTTAGGAGGTAAAGAAAAAAAATGAAATGTGATGTTTCGGCCTTTTACTACTAATTGTCATAAACTGTTAAGGATAATTAAGAAATGCAAACTAATGGTTATGCAAGCCGGTCATTCTGTTAGGTACTATGACAGCCTATTATAGTTATTTTCTAAGCTAATCAGAAATAAATCTGCTAAGAGACAAGCAACATCTGCTTACCCTAATATAAGAGATAGATATGACCTCTTCAAAAACCTCAAGAGATCTGCAGAATATGGCATTCAAAGATGTTTTCGTAACTTTAGATTTTTTTTATATCAAGACATATCAACTCCTGATAGCACCCCCTATTCTTCTCCAAGTGAAGAATCTCCAGTGGGAGATGACTGAATTAGTTGCAAGCCTATCTCTTGGTAGGAAAAGCCCCTTGCTCCAACTGTAGACAGAATGCTGTCCAAAAAAACCCAAAACCTGGAAGCAGGTAAGTGGACAGCCTAGCTCTGCCAAGACAGGGTAGGTAAGTCCTTCATAACCCCTGCTCTACAATCAATGTCTGTCAGAGAAACGGGGCCAAATGACTGAAGATGGATGCTATAATGTATGGAGAGAAAATGGGAACTGTCCAGCCAGCCACTGGTATGTCATTTCTTAGTTTGGGAAGCTGCAGGCCCTGTACTTCCTATAAAATCAGATATATTTATCTCTCTCAGGTCTCTGAGGTGGTTGAAGAACAGATATCTAGAGTCTCATAATTAAATTTTGAGTTGTTTAGGAGTCAAGAGAGTGTTATAGATCTAAGAAGATACTTTTAAAATTGTGTTGCAAGTTAGTATGAATGTTGAGTCAGATATAGAACTTTAAACTCATGGAGATGGTTAGATAGAATTTTAAAGTCAGGTACCAAATACATATGGACTGGACATTGGGAATGAACGCTAAGCCATATAACCCTCATAACTGTGGCCTAATTACCTCTGTTGTTTTGTATTGTATTTATTATTATAAGAGAAAGAGCCATTTGTTGGACTGAAAGGGGAAACTGTAGGGGGAAATAAGATATACCTTAAACTTAAAAGAAAAAAAAGAGAAGAGGATTGGGGGGTTAGGGGTGGTAGGGGAGGACTGGAGGGGGGAATAGGGAGGGGACTGCGATTGAGATGTAACTTGAAGAAATTAAAAAAAAAAAAGCAGCTGAGGCAGGAAGATGGAAAGTTTAAGGGCATCCTGGGCAACATAATAAGATTCTGTTCCTCTGAGGCTCAGTGGTTAAGAGTGTTTGCTGCTGACCTGAGCTCAAATCACCAGTACCCACCTAAGAAACTGGAGATAGCCCCATGTGCCTGTAACTCCAGCTCTGTGAGAGAGGATCACTGAGTTTGCTGGCTACCATGTCTCAAGAGTATGAGGCAGAAAGAGACAGAAAAAGACTTCTGTTCCTCTGGGCTTTGGGTGCAAGCATGGGTGCATATATTTGCATACATACATGAAAGAGAGAGAGACAGAGACAGAGACTGAGAGAGGCAAGAAACTTAGTGATCCTGTATATTAGATTTCTGAACATTTAGAAAATTAAGGAACCTGAACATATCAAATCTTATCAAAGAATTAAGTGTTAAAATATCATTCCTGGTTTTCTGTCAGAGTGCTGAAAGATGAGCTTGGGGTTTTAAGTTCCTGGTTCAAGCAATCCATGAACTAAAAACTCTAGATGACCTAGGAGGGAGACATTTATGTCAAAGCAAAAATACTTCTCATGTGATTATTTGAATTACAATTAAAGTTGAACCTCATGCCAAAAAAAAGGAAAATATTACTTCAAGTATAGAATTAAATAATCACTGTGGGGTTGAAAGACATCATTTCAATGGCTTGAGAATAGTTATGTCTCCTGGGAGGCAGCACTGAGTAGGTCAAGTGAGCTATTGATGTGCCCAACTGCAGTCACTGTGCATATCAGTAAGGTCTTACTTCAAAGGCTGCATGAAATATCAGCTGTCCTTTTATATACAGTGGCTCATCGTGAATACATCTTGGATTGCTCTCTAAGAGTATTTAATGCATTCAGAACAACACCAGGAGCATGCTATTATCAGAGGTTGCCACCTTAATGGCAGGTGGTAAAACAACCACTGGGAAAGAGCAATGTCTGAAATCAAACTTTCTAGTGTGTTTGTATGTGTTATGTGTGCAAATGTGTGTGTGAGCATGTGTGTGAGAGTACGCATACATGTGGAGGCCAACGTTGATTTTTATTGTCTTTTCTCTGTTACCCTGTACCTTGTTTTTTGAGAGAAGGTCTTTCCCTGGGACGTGCCAATTAGACTAGATCTTCTAGCTAGCATGCCCCAGGGAGCCCCATGTTTCTACTCTCCAATCCTAGGATTATATGTTGCTGAGCCTGGCTTTTTATACACATACTAGAGACTCAGGCCCTCATGCTTATGTGGGAAACTCTTTACAAGGGAACCATCTCCCTAGCAAAAGAAGCATCCCAACATCCCGTGCTTGCTTTTTTAACAAGAACTGATGCTCTGTCTCAGTCCACAACTTCTAGAACCTCTGAAAGGCACAGGCCCTCCAAAAGACTTTGAATGTAGACAAAGCAAAGGATTTCACTCATGAGGGCTTTTTACGAAGCATTTTAGTTAAAATGTTTATTATGTCCTACATGTGGCACTTTTCTTGTCTGTTTAGCATATAAAGCATACATGCAGCAGGACACTTGGGGCCACTGAGCACTGTGCTGTCTGTCTCTATACCTGACAGTAAAGGGATCTGAAGAGCCTTGACCTTTGTGAATGCCTCTGAGAGGCATTCACAAATATGATCACTCATATGATCTCTGGGGAGACAAATTAGCCCAACTTGTGTTATTATGATAACACACAAGTCTAAGAGATCATTGTAATCATAAAAGTAAGAAACATTGAAACAATCTTATTAAGCTGAAAGGGCTCATCAGCAATTTTAGAGGAAAGCTTATATACTTAGAAAATTATAGTTTTAAAACAAGGTTTGAAAATCAACGAGATTAACAGCAGATGGGCAACATAATATAGCACAGGAATCAAAAAAATAAGGAAAAAAACAGAGAAAAGAAATTCCCAGAGGTGACTTCAGGAGGAAGTGGGATATAACGTTTGCATCAAGGATGCTATGATTCCTTGATGATAATAATAAAATTAACAAACTTCTGTAGGACTTAATAAGAAGTATAAGAAAATATTAGGAATCTAAGAGAACACTCTTGAGTGGACAACAGAAGTTGAAGACTTAAGAGACTGTTTTAATTACAGTTGTATGAATGAATCAGGACAATATTCAGACAAATTGAAATACTTGCTAGGAAAAAAAATAACACTCCGATTTATACTGAAAAAAAACAAAACAAAACAAGGACTAGTTTCATAGCCATTAAAGGAAATGAATTAGAAGTTAAAAATACTTCCACCAGGGAGACACTAGGCCTACATACTTTCATGAGTAATCTTTATCATCCTAGGAACAGAATGTTCTAGTCATTGCTGAACTTTCCCAGAGCACAGCTGAGGGAACCCTTCCTAACACACTTTGTCGGGACAGTGTAATTTTGACATCAAAGCTGCATGTGGTTAGTACAAGAAAAATATATTGAAAATTAACTTTGTTCTTGGATATGCATGGCAAGCATCTAAACAGAGTACTGCCCAGATCCAGTAATAAAACAATAACATAGTGAGCAAGTAGGTTTATTTCAAGAACGCATTGCTTGGTTCTCCACTTAAGTTCTGTCACTACAACTTACATGTGAGAAGAAAAGTAACCCAAATATACAGCAAATGTTCCTAACACTTGGCATCTGTCGCTATTAAAATGACTGACAAAACTGAAAGGGAAGGGAATATTACACTGTGGGGGAAAGGTTAAACTTTCAAAATTGTCTGAACTCAGGGCAGACAAGACTGCTTGCCACCCAGCATCATACACGTTTTGTAGACCTAGAAATAAGAAAGAAGTAAGCGTAAACTAGAAAGTAAAATCATGGAGTTGCCCTCACTTGATGATCTCTTATAGTGAACACATAAAATTAAATAGCCAATATTGTTATAAAATCTTAGCAGACTTAGTGAGTTCAAAAAATTATCACGTAAGAGTCATATGTAGATCACAACTACTGTAATAAATTTTGGGAAAATATGTAGGTGAAATACATAGACATAAATGTGAACCAAGTGTATCAACTCTTCTCATTAAAGATTGCTGATATGTTAAAAATATTAAAGGGCAAAATGATTGAGGAGAGGTCACATTCTCACGCTGAGGACTCCAGCATCATAAAGACAATGCTTATACAGGAAAATGCAAATTAACAGATGAGAGAGAAACGTAAGTGCATCCAGACACAGACAAGTGATAACAAAAGAAAACTGATACCAATGAAAGTGTTTGAATAGATCCCTGCCTCCCAATATACACAAAGCAAATCCCATCTGGCTTAAGATATCAGTATGAAAGCTAAGCCTGTAGATGATGATGTGTAAAATAACACTTTGAAATCTGTGAGGTTAGAAGCAATTTTCTTTTTTCTTTCTTTTTTTCAGCATGTATAGTTTTTTAAATTAATTTCTTTTTTCTTTTTTTGTGTTTACTTATTACTTCAAGTTACATCTCCATCACAGTGCCCTCTTTCCACCCCTCCCAGTCCCACCCTCCTACCATTTACTCCCTCTCCCTCCTATCCTACTCCTCCAGAGTGGGTGTCCCTACATATCTGCCCCCCTCCCAGTTCAGCAGTTATATGAGAGCTAAGAGCTTCCTCATGTGCTGGGGGTCTACATGGCAGCACAGCAATTTTCAAAAGCAGTACTCTTCAAAATTAAGCAATGGAGATTAGAAATGTAAAAGTTAGGGTTATAGCTCAATATATATATGTATATGTATATGTATATGTATATGTATATGTATATGTATATGTATATGTATATGTATATATATATATATATAGAGAGAGAGAGAGAGAGAGAGAGAGAGCTATAGATATAGTACAGTGTTTGCTTAGCATGTATACGGCCCTGGATTTCATCCCCTACAGAGAGAGGGGAGAAAGAGAAAGGGAGAGGTGAAGAGAGAGAGGAGGGGGAAAGGAAGAGAGGGAAGTCCACACTTAAAGAGGAGTCAAAGAGGTGAAATCATCGAATAACAAAAATTTCATTATTTTACCTACTACTACATAATTACTACTTTGTCTTATTTATTTGCTTAGAAGACATGTATGATGTTGGGTGGTTAGTACCCTTCCCTGTTCTGAGTTCAGAGGAAATTTAAACTGTAGCCTCACTTTTTAAAACATTGGCAAAGTTTACATGCGCCAGCTCAGGAGAGTAATAGCTGGAGCTGCCTTGCTCCATGGAGTACGATGCCTGAGCCTCCTGAGCCATTGATGTGAACTAGGGTGACCATATAGCTATCCACGGGCAGCTTCAGCTCTGGGTTTTCAACAGATGCTTCCTGGTTTGGCAGCCCTATTGGGGCCAGGGAGCAGTTCTGGCATGGTGTTCAACAGAGAAGCCCTTATTCTCTAAGACGACACCATTTCCCCACCATTTCAATCTGAAGACTTTGATCTACCCAATAGAAGCCTTTTGATACCATTGACTGGAAATACAGGGGCCTTGGTTCTATTAACAGCATCCTCAGCCTCCAGAGTAAACTCAGATTCCAGAATGACCAAAAAGGTTGTGGAGACAGCTTGAGATATGCATGTCTCTTGGGTGTTCCTCCCTCATTCCAAGGACTCATGTGCTTTCCCTACCTGAGGCATCAGACTTCTTGTTTTCCTCCTCATGGACTGTGTCCCTCCAAAGAACCTGCCATGGATTGTAGTGAGAATTTTGTAATTTTTATTTCTTTAAAGTATTTCTTTAAACCAGAAATATTATGGAAATATGTTTTTGTTTTAATCCCAGGTGTAGTGATATGGGGCTGCTTTGCAGCAGCTGACTATGATTTGCCTCGTGCTCTAGCAGAGGGGTGATTTTTGCCAGTTGCAGATAGTTTCTGCAAGTGTGTGACGTTTGGAAGTCGGGGAACTTTTCAGAAGATATATAAATGCTAGATCCCTGATAGGTCTCTTGCTCTTAGTGGTTGGATACTGTTGGTTGCTGTTGGTTGAGGTTTGCTAAGTAGTTGTGTACAAAGAAGAAACAGCAATAAGAAGAAATTGGAGATCCTGAAGGTGAAGATCAAACTTGCCTCAGGGAACTTGACACCCCTAATCAGCAGGAAGTAGTTTAATGATAACATTGCCCCATCCCCCCTCTATCATTTTCTCTCCTATCTAGTGTTAGGGGGTTGAAAGTGTGGAAAAGGGTGGAGAAGGGTGATGTAGTAGAAGAATGGCTACAATGGATCCCTCAATCAATAAGATTTACATCTCTCCGTTCCTTGGTGCCTTAGACAAGCCTTTAGCAGAGTGTTGACTACATGGTTCATAGAGCTGTTACTTTCATTGGAATCTGGTGTTTTAGACTAACTGAAATATGATATAAACCTATCAAGTTATTACTCTTCAAATGTGACAGTCTGTCTCCTGTTATGGTTTCAGTGTGAAATGTCCCCCACAGGCTCATATACTTGAACACTTAATACCTAGGTAGTGGTGCTGTTTGTCCAGGTTTTGGAACCCTTAGTGGGTGGGGCCTACCTAGAAGAATTAATTACTGTTCAGTGAAATGAGGGATGTAGTCCAGTCCTGAGCCTAGCCTCTACTCTCTGTTGTGTAGTGTCTCGAGATGTGAGCAGCTGGTCCCATTATCTTGTCTTCTTCATTATATTGGACTGTATCTCCCTAACCCATGAGCCAGAATAATGTCTTCCTCACTGAAATTGTTTCTGTAAGGTATTCTGTCCCAGTTATTGTAAAAAAAAAAAAAATCACTGCTGCTGCTTCCACCATGGAAGGAATTTCATTCCTGGGACTGAAGAATACTCAAAGGAAATATTGGTATAAGCTGGAAGGTCCTAGAGGGTCAGAATTCCTTGTTATGACATTACATTGCCTAGAAATCCAGCATCCAGTTCTTAAGTTTCTTAGTGGCAGAGTAACCAAGGCAGAAGGGTGGTGTCACCAAAAGAAGTACTTTTGTGACTGTCCTGTGAAGCCCTGCAGTCTCCATGCTCGATGTCAGGGTCACTGACTGGCAGGAGCATCTAACTCTTTGCTGTGGACCCAATAGCAGCAATGATCTCTGTTTCTTATGATGAAATGAACAGCTCAGGTGTAAAGGAATCAGAGTACCCAATTACAAGTGAAAAGAATGCATATCTGAGGTTCCAAGGAGGAAGAGTTCCAGGCTGCCTCATACAAGTGAGGTATCCAGGCCAAAGCAGGGCATGACAGATGTGTTCCATGTGTGAGTAGCATGTGATCAAGCTCAGAGGAGAGTTAGTTAAATGAATCCAGTGGAAATCAAGCTATACCAAGGATGAGAAGGAAAGTGTAAAAGGAGCAAGGATTCCAACAGGGCACAGAATTCACATGAGTGTGTTGGTGGAACCAAGTAGTATTTGCACACCACAGGAGTTCTTTCCATTTACAGCGGTGCAGGCCAGCATGAGATTGTCACCTCCTCCCTTTATTTATAGTATGCTGTGCTCCATTTGTCCATCCATCCATTCATCTAGTGTCTAAGTTCTTTTTTGTAGCCTTGAAGGACTCAGCGGGTTGTGTGTGGAGAACCCATGAAGGAGCAGTCAGTACACACACACACACACACACACACACACACACACAGACACACACACACACACACACACCATGATGAGTGTCTTAAGGACTTACAGACTTGCCTTCCCTCTCACATCAAAGCCCAGAGTCACCAAAGTCCTTCTCACAGGGAGAGCCATAGAAGAGCAAGCCACGCCCTTGTCAGTTATGCACCGATCAACAAGCACGGAACACAGTGCCTCCAGACCTCTAGAAGGTAGAACCGTTTAAGATACAGAGAGGCCCAAAGGCAGGAGGACTAAACAAAAGATGGCCACTGCCTGGGCTTTTGTTGGTTTGTCTTGGTCCAGAGCTCACAGTCCTGTGTGCAGGAAACCCCTCTCTCCCTCACTGAAGCTTCATCTCTTGGGAGAGTCCTCCCTCCCACTCCACAGTTTATTCTTCAAGGTGATCATCACCACCGAGGCTTTCTGTGTGACCGAAAGCAGTAGGCTCTGCTTTATTCCTGGGTTGTAATAATATAGTCTCTGACAGCTCATGCCCTCTGTGTGTGTGTATGTGTGTACATATATGTGTACATGCATGTTTCAAATCTGAAACTACACACAATGACCACACTACGCAGCAGGCATAAACCCACATTGTCTTTCTCAGGGGAAATAAGGACAGGACCTTAACTTGATGCTGGGGCTGCAGGTAGATCTGTGGAGATGTGAACATGGTTGCTGTGAGAGGTGTTTTCCATAGGAGTCACCAAGTCCCAGGTGCTGACATTCTGTCTGCCAGATTCTGCTCTTTATGTCTCTAGACTTGGAAGCTCCATCTTCTGAGATGTCCAGGGCCAGGCTGACTCAGGGACATGGGTCCAAGCTGCCAAACACCCAGGACACTACATTCTGTAACCAGAATGGGTTCATCTTGGTGAGTACAAAGGCAAACTAAGGACATCCACCTCCACCGCCAAGCCTCCCTGCCATGACAGACTGTACCTCCAACCCTGAGCAAATAAGCCCTTCCTCCCTTATGCTGATTCTTGTCAGTTATTTGCATACAGTGAGGAGAAGAGTAACTCACCCACTTCTTCATTGTGGTGCAGGATACTTCCTTGGTTTGGGTTTCTACACAGTTTTCCCGGAGATGCACAGTGGTATCCAGGCTCTTTATAAGACAGGATTAGCTTAGTAGTGACCACTCACTCTGTTTGTGTCATCCTTTTTTTTTTCTTGGTGTTTGCTTCCTAAACCAGGAGTCTTCAGAGCTCTCTCTAGAGCCCAGTGGAAGTTGGCCCCATGTGTTAATTACTTTTCTATTGCTGCGATAAAACACTATGACCATGGCAACTTGTGGAAGATTTTATTTAGGCTCTCAGTTCCAGAAGGATAAAATCCATCATGGTGGTGAAGGATGGCAGCAAGAGGCGAGCATGATTGCTAAGACCTCACATCTTGAATGGCAAGCAGGTCAGAGAGAGCAATCTGGCAGTGGTATCAAGTTTTTATCCTTAGACATACTTAACCCAGTGACATATTCCCTCCAACAATATTCTGTTGGGGGAGGTCTACTAAGGGCTGAATTCAATGCTGAGATCTGGTTACGGTCCCTTCTGAGGCATTCTCTGATTGGTTGAATAAATGCTGGAGCCTGAGATTGGGAAAAGTCAGAGGTAGACTAAGATTGCAGGCTTCAGAAACAGAGAGGGTCATAGGAAGAAGAAGAAGCCTCCAGGAGAAGAAACAAAGAGCAGGAAGAAGAACACATGCCATGGGTTAGAGAAGAGAACCTCGTTCCACGTGACCTGGAACATTGGTGTAGTGAGGAGAAAAACAGCCCAGGGGAGGTATGTACGTTATAAGGGGCTTTATTCAGAAATAGAATTAAGAGCTAGCTTAGATGGCCAAGATTGCTCACTTCAGGCCAAGGCTTGTTAAAATCCACATGATGTCTGTGTGCTCATTTATAATGGCTGATTAAGAATTAATAGCCACCAATCAATTAACAATAATATAAATACTGTTAAACAATTTAATTAATTATTTCTACAACACTCCACCATCTAAACCTTCCTAAACAGTGACACCATCCAGGAGCCAAGTATTTAAGTGCTGAAGATGATGGAGGACATTTCTCATTCAAATCCCTGCACCTTGTTCCCATTGTATTACCATTGTCTGGCACAATGCTGCACCCAGTCAGTACTCAACCTGGTCACTAACCTACACATTGCAGGACGGCTAGCTAGGGTCTGAAGGCTTCCAGTGCCCTACTACCCACAGGGCAGGACTCAGCGTGGCCTGTGCTGCCCCGATGGGAACATGCTGGAGGATGAAAGAAGAAAAAGAGCAGGGAGAGGAGGGGATGGAGAAAAGGAATCTAAAAGTGAAACAGCCTCTTGCCTCCAATCTGTTCTGGTTGTCTTGTTTACTGAGTTTTGCTTTGGGCCAAAACCCTGCCAGTCTAGCAACAGAGAAAGCAGAACCAAATTGCTGTCAGCAACGGCGGGAGCCAGAAGATCTCTGACACACCAAAGGGAGGATTATTTTTAATCTGGACAAATGTCAAAAGCTTTAGCAGCTTAATGCCAAACCTGCAACCTCATGTGAACCTTTAATTATCTGGGAGGCTGGGGACTCATTCTTGGGGTCTGGGTCTCCACCATTAGTGAGCCAGGATCAGGCTCAGTGCCTTGGTGGCAGCCATGCTGGAGCCTCTGGGTGAAGAGTCAGGGAGCCAGGATCCAGAAGCTGTTGGCCTTCTGAGTCGTGTGTTGTCCTGGAGTGGCTGGCCCTTAATGAGGTATGCTACCTATGTGTGGAGTGAAGACCCAGTTTCTAAGTTCTCACATCTCTGCTGTAGTTGGAGAAGCATCCATGACACCCAGCAGCTGGCCTGTCACACACATTCAGTAGTGAACACTGGAACCTGGTAATAGCTCATCTCACTTGATATCCCCTCTTTTGAGTGGCTAAATGTCAAAGCAGGATGTCCTCAGCCCTGTTAACCCATTGGAAGGTCCCAAGGGAACCTATATTCTAAGATCCATAAGCAGCAGAGTATAGAGGAGACAGATACCTGGGGTTGGTGATATCTTAAAACAAATAGTGGGGACATGTCTGATATGCAGAGGACAGCATGTGCATCCTGCCTAGTGTTGAGGTCATTAATGGCCTTTAGTCAACATATCTCTACTTTCTATAGAGTTAGAGAATACCAGGGGTTGGTGTTTGGTACCAGAGACTACTCTGACATTCCCAGAGCCTGCTGTTGGATAATATCCAAACGGACTTGTTCATGATGAATGCTCTTTGTGGAATCTCATTATTTTCAGCTGAACGGAGGAATGAACCTTACTAAGGTGATGGTTTGGCTTGTACCTGAGACATGGTGCTGAGCTCTGTCTACCTTTGTGGTCCTTACATTGAGGGATCTGTCCTGGTCCACAGATCAGGAACCTCTATAGGCCTGCATCCTTCTTCCAAACAGTGTCTACTCTCTCAGGTTTACCTCTTTACTTTGTAATCAGAAAGATTATCCTTGAAACTTCTTTAACTCTTCCCACCCCCACTGGAATGCCTTTCTGATATAAAAAGAGATATAAGCAAAATTATTAATACTGTTCTAGAATCTATGACTTCCAGATAAGGTGCCTGGCTGGAGAAGCTGCCTCTCCTTCAAATATCTGTCCTGTCACTCAACCAGCACCCACTCTCCACTGATCACCTGGGCTTCAGACTTGCTGAGGTTCCAGGAACGCAGGTCCTGCTCCGGGGCAGCTGTGCTAGCTACTGTCCAGGGTCCAGAGGCCCCTGACAGGGAACACCATCACCTCCCCCTCCCGTGTTTGTTTCCAGTCAGTACCAAGTTCTGATTATTAGCATGCTCTTGTTAGGAAAACACAGACACTGTGTGGGCAAAGATTGGACCTCATCAGTCAACAAGTATTGATCATGGAATATGTCTGGAAGAGACAGAAATGTTCTGCAGACACATAGAAAATAATTTATTTGAGCAGGTGGACGTTTTGTTCTCCCCAAAGCAAACGCTTCATTGAGTCAGAGTATAATTAGTGTATGTCTAAAGTTATTTCATGTCACTGATGAAAAGGTGACTGGCCCATAAGACAGCACTTCTGTGGATGAACATAAACATGTGTATCTATCTAGATTGAGCACTGACACTGTTGCATTTGAGTCAAAGACTGAGTTACCTGTGTATGCCTTTGGCCATCATGGTGACTGCACTGAAGCCTCAATATAGAAGTGGAGACAAAGACCTAGAAACTGCAGGGTACTGAGTGAGGTTCCACAGTCTATCTGTCGGAGGACAACTCACCTTTATTTCACTTAGCATCCAGCCCAGTTATATTCTTACAAGGTCACATTGCCCTTGTACTGTCACACACTTCATGCTTTGGAGAAACACTAATGTTTTGTTAGGTTGAAACAGCTTTAGAAAGCCAGTCATGTATACAGTTTGCTTAAACTAATTCTATAAACTTAAAGTAAATTATATGGAGGAGGCAGTGTGTTTGCCATTCGTTCATTCAGTGTACTTGAATGGGGCTCTGCCAGTGACCAATATTAACTTCCTTTGCAGGGAAAGAGCTGGGTGGCCCCCATTCCTTTGGAATCATACCAGGTGGTTGCATTCCCTTTGGAAGCTGGGAGGGGTGAAAGGGAACTCTTTTTTCTTCTTTCTAAGACAGGATCTCATGTAGTACAGACTGGTCTTGATTTCTCTATGCTGCCGGGGAAGTCCTTGAACTTCTAATCTTCCTGCCGCCACATTCTGCATACAGGCAGTACCACCACATGTGGTTTATGTAGTCCTGTTGCTCAGATCTGGTGCTTGCAGCAAGCTAGGCAAGCACTCACTAAGGGCTTCACCATCAGCCCCGGAATTCTCATTCTTGGTTTGTTGACCTCTGACTGGATAAATGTGGTGTGCTTTGGCCTTGGCCAGAGAAGACAAATCCAGAGTGGCAGGAGAACTTATCCATTGGTGTTTGACATGTGCTTTTCATTGGGGGAAGAACAGAAGCTGTCCTGCCAGCATGTACCCCTCAGCCCTCTCTCTCCAGGAGAGGGTGCGTTGGATTATGCAAAGGCTATGAAAGTCCCAGCCATGTTCCTGGGCTCCTAGCATCCTCTGTAAGATTCACACTTGACCACAAACCTCACCCCTATCCTTGTACTTCCTATCTTGCACACTTTCTGCAAGCCACATGTGTGTGCGGGGGGTGAGGGTGGGAGAAGGGCTCCAGGGCATGGGTGTGCTCCAGGAGTTTGCCTTACAAAAGGGTATTTTAGAGGTTTTATTCCTGTTCTCCTTCCCCACGCCTCCTGCCAGCATGCCATGCCTGGCCTCTTCTGTGCTCACTGGCTGTTTGCCAGTGGCATCAGCAATTCCTGCCAGGCTGCCCTGCATGCTGCTGCGTCTCCAAGGGCATCGTCTGACCACAGACTGAGACCTGCCTCTCCCAGCCCAGCTGTCTGTTTCCCCTCACTCAAAGCACTTGTACCTTGAGGGAGGAAGGTCCAAACCACATGTTCTGACAGCCTGTCAGCTGGGTCCCACAGAACCTTCCTTCCAGAGCTGGCCAGACTGAGCACACACTCAGCCACCAGCTTTTGGCAAGGAAGGCCTCCCTGGGGAATCTGTCCTGTAACTCTTTGTTCAGCTGGAGTCCCAGAAGGGAAAAATAATGAAAGAAAACTTTGTAAATGTTCAAACTGAATAAAACTATTGTTGTTCATGGCTCCCTTTCTCCCTTGTTTTGCCATCTGGAGCACCAACCTGTCCAGTTCAGAAGCCCAGATCCTTGTCCTGTTTGCTCCTGCCACTTGTCTGTCGAGCCTCATCCCTGGTGGTTCTCAACAGAGAGGGGCTTTGCTGGCTATTTGTGCCCCTCCCCACACGCCTGAGACCTTCCCTTCATCCTGGCTCCAGGCAAACCTCTCCATCTCCCTGCCTTCCATATGCTTTGGAGATATTCCTGCCACTGACATATGTGAGCAATGGCCATGTGGAATGTATGCTTGCAGCTGCCTGGCTTCTCGAAGTTGCTTTTGAGGGAGCTACCCATCCGAAGAGGAAGGCCATGGGAAGTGAGTACAGCCTAAGGCTCTGAACGCAACTTCAAGTTTACAATACATTTCTTAAGTGGCAAAAAAAAGAAAGATAAAAATAAAGTGATGTTATCTTAAATCAAGATTTTTTTTGATATCGAGACATATCAGCGCCTGACAGCACCCCCTATTGTACTCCAAGTAGAAGATAAGCATCGAAGAACCTCCACTGTAAGATGGTTGAATTAAGCCGGGCAGTGGTGGCGCACGCCTTTAATCCCAGCACTTGGGAGGCAGAGGCAGGCGGATCTTTGCGAGTTCGAGGCCAGCCTGGTCTACAAAGTGAGTCCAGGACAGCCAGGGCTACACAGAGAAACCCTGTCTCGAA